>VXBL01009403.1:355583-381554 GCA_013400195.1 Aramus guarauna
TAACCCCCATTCCCCGTCCCCCTGTGCCGCTGCGGGAGAGGAGGTTTGAAGCCGGGAGTGAAGTTGAGCCCGGGAAGATGGGAGGGGTGGGGGAGGTGTTTTAAGATTTGATTTTATTTCTCATTCCTCTACTCTGTTCTGTTTGGGAATAAATTAGATGAATTTCCTCTTTCTATGTTCAGTCTGGTTTGCTTGTGACAATGATAGGTGAGTGATCTCTCCCTGTCCTTATCTCGACCCACAAAGCTTTTTGTTATACTTTTTCTCCCCTGTCTAGTGAATGAGGGGAGTGACAGAGTGGCTCTGGTGGGCACCTGGCCCCCAGCCAGGGTCAACCCTCCACACTTGGTCATCTGATATTTGCCAAGAGCTAACATTTGTAAACCGACCTGCTGAAGGAACAAAAGTGGGTCACATGTTCTTTATTTAATCGCCATTTTCACTAAGCTAAGTAGACCATGAATGATTCTGAAAGTAGACTTCCACTGGAATCTGTGATCCTTTTGGTTCATTTACATTAGAAACATACTTGGAAAGAAAGAGCTTTATGTCTACAGTTCAAATGGGAAGATAGAGTAAATAAATTTTATTTCCTATATCACTTACAGTCTCTTTTATTCAGCAGACAAACACCTACTACTATAAATCATTATAAATTTAGCTATGAGAAGCAGCTAGGCAAATAGAATTCAGGAGTGGCTGAGGTAACAAAATTTATAAAAAAATACAGATTACTTTCTTACATTGCTGTGAATATGCATGAATATCGAGTCTTACTATAGTATCTGCAAAATATACTCTACTTGATGCATAGGAGCTGCTGTTTGCTACGCACTGAATTAGTCTAAACTTTTCTATATAATAGCTATTTCACTTTCTAGCAAAGGACTGGAGAGACTGGCATGTGAATAAACTGGGCGAGTATTTCACGAGCAGAAATGTTGAATGCCACCCAGTGCATCAGTTATGATATTGTTACAAGACAGGCCAACATCAATTCCCTCACTGTTGGAAACTTTTTAAAGTGCTGGCTGTTGACAGTGAGGTTTATTATCCATGTATGTGAAGTTAAATGTGTCTTTCCTGTAGAAAACTATGACCAAACATCAGGGTCTTCAAAGGCTTATGTCTGGTATGCTTTATATGGCAAAGGGCTAGTGGCAGAGAGACATCTTTTTAGGAAGACTTCTTATGGTCACAAATTTCATATTGCTTGATGAAATACTACAGGAAAAGTGAAAAAGCAGAAGTGTGAAGGAGATTTGGAGATGGGGTCATGCACTTAATGGTAACATACGGTAACAAAATTCTGGTCACTGTCAAAAATCTGTGTAGGGTGCAATTACTGAAACCATGAAATATAAAAGTTGCTTTTGGCTTCCCTGCTAATAATATTCAGCCACCCATCAAACTTCAGGTAACACTTACATGCTTTATTTTATATTCATCTACTGAAAAATCAGATTACTAATATCTGATCTGACTTATGAGGATAAGAATAATTTTATCTACACGTAAAAGAAAAAAAGAAAGCTTTAATACTGCATGTCTCCCATGGCTGAGTTCCTGCTGAGAGACTGTACTAAAGTCAGCCAGGTTACATAAATTTTATTATGTGAACAAGTATGGAAATTATGTATAAAGTCATAAGACTGGTGCAGCAGAATCACCCCAGTCATAATCATTTTCAGATAGATCTCATTCTTACACAGTTTTTAATTTGGTCATGAAACTTAAGTATTTGAATACAATAAAAATAATTAAAAAACAACAACAACAACAACAAAAAACAAAAAATCCACACACACCCACAAAAACCCCTGAGGATAATTAAGCACTGGTACAAGGTGCCCAGAGAGGTCGTGCAGTTTCAGTCTTTAGCGGTTTTCAAGACCCTACTGGACACAGCCTTGAGCAATCTGATCAGACCTCTCAACCTCTCAGCTCAGCTCTTTTGATTGGGAGGTTGGACTAAAGATCTCCTGAGGTCCCTTCCAGCCTGAATTACTTGGAGACTGTATATGGAAAATTGAAGACTATGAGTGGAATACTTACAGTGGTTCAAAGCAGGGTTTTTTAATAGATATATAAAATATTTTTGATATAGAGGAATTCTAAAAAATCATCTGTGAGAAAGATAATGTGCTGGAGCATTGTCAGCAATGATTTGGCTAACATTTATTTTTTTATATTTTCTACTAAACAAGGTTTTTTTACTATTCTGGCATTAGAGAATAAAACAAAAATCTAGACCTGACCTTCTTACTAGCTGAGCATTTCCTGATACAGGCTTCCTATTCAGCCAGTAGTTTAGCACATTTTTATGTACTCATGCTTAAAGGTTCAGACCAAAATATCATCAGATTTCAGTGATATTTCTTCAGCCCAGGAAAGAATTAAAAATTAAATATTAGGAAAAAAATCAGAAAAATTACTTTATAGTTTGGAATTTTAGGAATGGAACATATTTTATGAATCATTGCAGTTTGTAGCTATTTCAGGCAGGTAAGAAAAGTGCTAAATTTAAATTTTAATGAAAAATGCAGTGGAATATTTTCTGCTTACTGAGCTAAGACCAAAAAAAGAAAATGTTAACAGTTCATATACTGAAAAGTCTGAAGGAAATAGCCCTTTATGAACTAGTAGTAACACACTTGGAATGACTCTGTAAATACCACAGCATACACAGGGAATGCAGGAGCATGAAATGTTCATTCTTTCCGTTCTGGAGCAGTTATCTAAGATGATGTTATTGAATTAATAAAATGCAGGTTTTGATATCAGCAAATTACAACAGTAACTAATTTTTATTCTATTCAGAATTCACCTTATATTTGGCTGTGAGAATAATAAGATTTGGGGTTCCATAATAACATTCAGAAACAACCTCTTCAAGTTCTTTCAGGCAGCACTAGCAAATAGAATTTGTTCAAGTGTAGCACAAATCTGAAAGCATATGAGTCTGGCTCCGGGGATGCTTTCACAAGTTGCTAGGTATGTGTGCAGGATATTCTGAAACCCGATTCAGCTCTAAGTAAAGTAGCTACAAAACTTCCCCCTCATTTCAGTGAAAGATGACTGCCTTTATAAGATTCCACTTGTTGATGATGAAAATAAACAGCCTCAGGTTTCTTGTTCAATTAAAAAAATGTTTAATGTTTTCAGACTTCAGCAAGATGAATCTTACGGCAGAGCTCCTACAACTGTGGAGATGTACTCTAATAAGCCTACTACCAGTCTGTGTGCAGGCAGGAATCGACATGGCGTGTTTCCTTGGAAGTGAATTCCTACTTCGTAAGTGAAGAATTTTCAACATGTGGGAACAAATGAAGCAGTGTAATAAATCAAGAAAATGATGGCCCAGAGCATGCAAGTGATACATAAAAGATCAGATACTAACTGCTTAATAAAATTCTATTTATATGAAAAATTAATTTCCATTAAAAGATCAGATACTTTTCATTGAAGTCTGGATCTGAATATTAATGATAAAAATATTTAAAACATAATAGACAATAATGATTTAGTCTAGTGAATCATAAATATGGATAGTTCTGCTGCTGGATGTCACTATGTTTCTGGAATTAACTAACCTCCTAATTGACATTCCCTATGCACAAAATAACTTAGGCATGTAATGATTTTAAAGTGTGTCCATAAACCCCATTGACTTCAGTGGTATTTAAGGATATGTATAATGTTAAACACACACTGAGCTGCTTTACTAAACATGGATGTTTTCTAGTAATGAAGCCTAAGAGGATTTTAATAACTTTGGTTTTGTTGATTTAATGGAAAGCAACTATAATTTTATCTGGTTATAAATAGCATCTGAATTAATAGGTCCATAAAAGAATCTGTAAATTTAAGACACCGTGAAGAAGTACTTAAACAAAAAAAAAACCCCAACCACAAGCCCTTTTCAAAACCGATTTGTGTCCAGGGCAACCTTCCTACTCTTTGCAATGAGAAGTGGTTTGTATTTTATTGAATAATTAAGACTAGAAAGAATTCTATGTAATACATTCAAACAATAAAAGAAGACTTTTTAATCCTTAAAAGGAGGTGGGAAATTCTAAGAAAAATGATCAGAAAAATAAAGTGTGTGTTTTTCAATGACAACTGTTTCCAAAAAAAACCCTCACTTAATTACAGTAAGTGAAAAGAGAATGAAAATATATGTGTATTTTTACATTGTCTCTTGGAATCAATTTGTGGGTATACTCATTACATTTTTAATAGTGACCTAGAGAAACCCTATACTTGCATTTCATACTATGTAAAAATTATGTTAGGCCAGAGAACTCTGAGACTTTTAGCTTTATGCTCACATCTCTTGTTCATTTTTATGCAGATGTTTATGTTATTGACTACAGTTCAAAACAGCTGTTCAGATATGCTAGTGCAGATATGTATTTGAAGACTACTCAATATTCTATATTTATCTGAGAAATGTCTCACATTCAGTTTTAATCATCTAGATAAGATTCAGAAACCATTGACTTGATTTAGGTGGCCGGTGCTATACACAAAATAAAAAGGCATCATGTGCTCAGAGGTAAGAGTAGTGAGAATACTTCAAGAATGGTTCATTATAGGAATAAAACTTGTGAAATATTACTAACTAGTAAAAATAATCAATGCATTCATAAAAGTAAATCTTTCTGATGGATCATTTTAATAGAAATAAAATATTTGTAAATTATCTTAGATCAGGATCACTTCATTGTTTTAATTTACAAAGTGGCTTATCTCAACCCTTATATCAACAGAGTAGGTAATAAAAGATAATAATGGAATAGGAATTACATGCCAGTGATGATTACTTCTTCAATCAATTTTGTACTGAGAAAAAGATGAATAGCAGTATATCCTGAGGAAACATTCAAATACTAGTTAACTTAAAGCTTGTACTTCTTGGACTTAAATCTGTTGTATTTCGTAGGAACATTCAAGTACCTTACAATTTTACACATCATTTTTTGGGGTAGATAGAGGAAAATAGACATGAAATCAAAATGTTCTTTTAACAGTTTTAATTATTAACCAGTATGAACTGACTACTGTAATTTCAAATTTTTTTAGGTGTTCTGTGGTATTGTCAATAGATAGACTATTAGATATCACTTTGCTTGATAACAATATAGTTTCATTTTTAATGACATGAACTTAATAGTAATACAGTTACATTGCATTTTTATATTTTCTTATTTGAAGTAAGAAAACAAATGAACACATCCACTCAATAGGAATAGTTAGAAGTTCAAATACGTAATAATTCTAAGATATCTTACTTTGCATCTTGCTCTCACTGAAAAGTTTCTTGCCAGCTGTGTTTTCCCATTGTCTACAGTTGCCTACAATTCTAGATTTCATGAATTTTCAGAAACTAAGTTTCAGTTAGTTGACTTGCACTGAAGCATCAAAGGAACAAGCAGGGAGGCAGTCTCTTAATTTAGTTCATTCCTGGAGAAGATACTGCTTCACATGTCATTTGAGTATTGGATTTGTCTCGTGCAAGACCTGTGCATCTTGTTCCACTGGGCATGGCCAAATACATCAAGTTTAGGTTGTTTCACATCTCATTAATTCCTCTTCCTGGCATCTGGCAGGCACCAAACAGAGCACCTGCTATTTCTCTCAAGGGATTAAAAACATAAGAGATAATTCAGTCCCAGCCATCCCTGGGTTATTTTGCTTACATTCTTCCTCTCTGCTATGTACACACGTAGTGACAGAAGATGCTGTTATTCTTGGTTCTACATGATTCTTTTGCCCTTACCATGACGCTATTCCTTTTTTAAAAATTACAGGCTTTTGGCTAATATATTATTGCTCTTGTGTAAAAATATTAAGCACATCATGTTGGGGTTCAGAGAAAATTTCAGTTATTGCTAATGATGGCTAATGAGAAAGCTGATTAGTCAAAATACATGTGGTGTAATAGTGGATGTGGCAACATCCATTCTTTCCTCTGTTAAACTGTCACAAACTATGCAGATATGAAAATTGTGTTCCAGTTCTTGCCACTTGCAAAGGAAAACATGCAAAATACGCTCATATACACTAAAATTTCATAATCTCTAAGACCTGAAGATATAGTTGCAAATTTTTTTCTCCAATTTAATATAGAGAGATCATCATGAACAATTACATGCCACAGTTATTCCAGTTTGCTTTGAAAAATTAACGCATGGACTTGCATCCTGCATGACAGGCATTGGTGTGTTAGAACCAAATTCCTAAAGCTGCAATTATTCCTAGCTCTTAATAAAGTCTGCTGTAAATTGGGTGCAAGAGCCAGCCAGGTTTTTTGGTTTGAAGTATCTGTGATGAATTTTTTTCTATCTTCAAATGTAATTGAACCTTCAGAATTACTGTGAGAAGAGAGAGCTTGCAGCATCATATTCATTCTTCTTCATTCTCAGAGATTAAGAAAAGTGTGTTTACTATTTTAGAGGTTATTGCCCTCTCTTTAATTTCAATCCGTCATCCATTTCCAATGCTCTTGAATTCATTTTTATATGACAAGCTAGCCCAAACCAGAGCAACAGTGCATCAGAATGAAGAGATAGAGGTATATCTGAAAAGTTCACAGAGTCATTAAAATATAACACTTCTTCCTTTTCAGGACCAACTAAGGTGATGAAATACATTAGTTTTAATCTTATCAATGGGAGTGGCAGCTCTGTAAGCAAGCTAAGCGATGCATGAGATATGCAAAATTCTTACTAAAAGAATTTCATGTCCCTGGTGACTTCTGTTTTACTCTACACAGTACTTTTGTCTGATGCAGAGTTTTCCCTTGACAGCATCCCAACACATTTTCAATCCAGGCTGAAAAAGATGTTGAAAGGACAAATATTTCCTGATTCAAACAGTGTTGCATTAATCAAGTAGTAGTTTAGATTTACTTAGCAATGAAACTAATTACAAAGTCCTTATCAGTTTCCTTACATAGGCCTCACTACATGCAGGTGTGAGCATGCAGGAAATATTACTAAAAAGAGTGGGACTATTTAAAGTTGTGTCCCTTCTTAAAAGATATTTATATCTATTCTGAAATATTTTAATTCTAGTTTAATGATAAGCAAGAGTTTTGGACAAATCTTTCTCTAATAGTTGTTGTACTCTCTGATAGTAGAGGCGCAGAGCAAAACCAAGCAGAACATGAGCGTCCTGCTTCTCAAAGTGAAGTGAAAACACACACTGGAATGTCTCAAAGTGCGACCACGTAGCAGGTCATGGGGAATCAGAAGCTCCCTTGTTTTTACTCTTCCTGGTCAGCCTTTGATTTAAACTTGGGTAATTTGTTCTGACCTTCTTTTAATTTCAAACAAAAGTTAAAGAACAGCTCTCATGTTCGGCGGTACGACTTTCCTGATGTAAGATTTCTGTCAGACAGGTTCACAAGGCTAATCACATTCTTCTGCACCTTTTTAGTAGTTTTAATTTGTAAGAAATTTCTACTAATATACTCCCGAATGTTTTCTTGTTCAGTCACCCTCAAAAACAAGTGAGAAGGATGTAAAAGATTTTACCAGTTACAAATTCTATATCCTGCAGCAGTTGCAAGTCAAAAATAGTTTTCTACAGGTGGGTATAGCCATAATGTTTTCACCATTAAACTGTTTTCTACAGGTAGGCATAGTCAGAAAGTTTAGTGTATTAAATTACTATTCAACAGAAAATTACATTTTAAACTGAATGTATGTGTACAGAAAGATTTCCACAGAAAATTTCAACGTCAAAATACATATATATACAAGTGCAAGAAGAGCTTGAAAGCTGAAAACTTGTCCAGGAGAGCACATTGGTTGAAAACAACTCTATCAAAATAGAGTTTCTAGTTGGAGAAATCCTGTTACCCTCCAGAAAAGGCAGAGAGTTTTTCAGGCAGGAAAGCTGTGATGAGCTGCATAAGTCACCACTTCAGATTCCACCCAAGAAACATCAGTTAGACTCTGCCGATCATGGAGCTATTTAACTGTGATAAAACACTTTTTTTTTTTTTTTAAACTATGCAGGTTTTTTTTATTTCAGGTGCAGCTGAAAATGTAGTGCTATTGTCACTAAAGTGATCATAAAGAGTACAATAGGGTAGCCTGAATTTAACCATTTCTGCAACAGTGCAAGCAGCAAGTTTCACTAATAAAAGTTCTTAGTTTCTGACATAGACAAGCTACATTTTTAATTACAAAAGTCATTCTATCTTAAGACCATTTAAATTCACCAAAATGAACAAAACCTGTTATGTTGCACTCACTTGAAAACATGAAAAGATGTTAAAGTTAACATTTCAAACCACTAAACTCATTTTTGTAAAAAAAAATAAATTCTCACATCCACTTTTGGACAACTCATATCTGTTCTACACATGACCAGTAGGTTGCCAGAAATTAATTGGTCTTGGAAGTGAATACATTAGCATAATGAGTAAGGTGTTTATAGGTAATAATATGTATCTAATTATAATGAAAAATATATGAATGACTGTCAAAGCTGACAAAAATACCAAAGGCATTGTTCTTACCAGTTTTATAATAATGTGGAAATCAACATTTGTTAAGAATAAGTATATATTTTTTCTGACTCTATATCAATCATTAAGCTCAATTTTTATGATTGCCATCTTAGTTTATATCCACTTTTCATATCAGGAGCAATTAACTAATAATTTAGCTGTAACATATAGCTTAGAATATCATCGTGACCTATGAGTTACGAAGGCTGTTAATGAACAAGCCCATTGCTACAAAAGGGAATCATAGACTGGTTTGGGTTGGAAGGGACCTCAAAGATCATCTAGTTCCAACCCCCCTGCCATGGGCAGGGACACCCTCCGCTAGACCAGGAAGAAACTAGTCATAGTGAAGGTAGCAATGGATGTCTGTCTCACTAAGAAAAAAAACAATCTTTAAGATGATGACAAAATATTGCTAGCAGGAATTAATACCTTTATATTTTCATTTATACCTATGATGAAATTCTCCTGCCTCAACATCAGCCTTTTCATAGCAACCTTTTCACCACAGACTTTGGAGATGGATGAAGGCAGTTATGAGACAAATTTTTATCCAATACTTAAGCCTCTGTTGCAACTCCTTCAGTGCTTTTTAAGACATTTGGTTCACTAGGTACATTTTACATTTCTGTGACTCCTCTTTTTGTGGGATCAGAGCTTGATAACTAAAAATACACAAGCTCTCTGCTAAGACACTCAGAGCTTTCATTTCTTTTCCCCCCAAGTCCATCAAACTGAAATATTTTTAAAAATTTCTAGCAGGAACATTCTGAGAATCTCCCATTATCAGACCATTTGTGGAAATGCCAAGATATTGCAGGATTTTTTTTTTCTTAAAGGCTTTCACCCAAGAGAAGACTTTTTTTAAATTCTTTGTTACAAAAGAGCACTCAGATTTCTTATTTTGTTCATTTAAACTTAGGGCTCTAAGTCTCACTGTGCTACTCTTCCTCTTAGCCAAGAACAGATTTCTGAGACCCTTCTCTTTTGTACGTGTACTTTTTTTGAGAGGAGCAGGAATCTCATCTCTACATTTAACCTGAAAAGATAGAATCATTTCATTTGAAGTGTTGCATTTTGTGCACAGAGCAGAGGAATTGTTTTGCATGTTTAGGAAGAAATTAATCTCTGGTACATTTTAAAAATGTGTTTCTTTCCTTCTTGTATCAGTAGGATACAAGGCAAGAGCCTTTTTCTTCTGCACTGTCTATTGGAACACCCAGTAGGCAAAATGCAAGTTTAAAAAACTGTGCACATAGCAAATATGTTGAGAAACTTTTAAACTTGCACTTAACTCACCTGTTCTTCAGAGTGGAAAAAGGAACAGGAATAGTACTGCTGCTGAGAACAAAGTTACAGTGCATCAGGTGTGTGGGTAGGTTATGGATACCGATAGTTGTTGTGAAGCCTTTGTTGAAATTTATGATGTCAAATAATAGTTTTCCACATGTCTCTTAAGTGGGTGTGTTCAACAAAGCTATAGTTGGTGGCTGTCAGAACAGAAAAAAAGAAAATTTGTTTCATCACACTTTAAACTGAGGCTCTGAAAAAGAGTTTTACATAGCAATAAGCATCTCCCCACATTAGCAGTGCTGCTGTTGTGCAGCAAAAAGCACATTCTGACAGCAATGTATTTTATCAGCTTTATTTTCTTCAATTGTCTTCTGCATATAGGCAACTATGTTTATAGCTAATCAGATCTTTTTTTTTTTTTTTCCCCCAGCTTTTTTTTCCCTGAGGAGAAAAACACTCTACAATTTTGCATTTAGGGAGAAAATAAAAGTATTTAGTAGGAAGCCATTCTTACTGCTGTAGATTATTAGTGTTGAAGTTGTAGGCTTTTTATCAGATCTTCCTGCTTTAATCCCAAAAATTATTATTAATTTGGGCACATATAACTCAGCATTAACTTCCTACAACGTTTGCATCCTGGTTTCCTAAAGATCTTTTTATGATGTACTCAAAGAATTGAGATCAAATGGAATCCTCTGCCTGATAATTCAGAGCTTTTTCCTTATCAATATTGAATACTTTTATTGGAGGATCCTGCATGAATACTATTTTCCTAGCTACTCTCACTAATATTCCACCAAAACTTTCAGTAATACTCATATATATACGTATCTCCAGATTCACACTCATTTCATACAGTAATTGCTGGAATTACTGAAAAAAAACTGTGTGATGTTACCTTCTGACACTCTAGACACAAACACGTAACAGTGAAGTATTTACATAAAAGCAGCATATAATTAATGACACTAAACATATACAGTCACTGATTTCTTTAAAACAAGAAAGTATGTTTGGTATGTGTGGTAGGTTAATCTTTGCTAACAGCCGAACACCCTCTCAGGCAACCCACTTCCCACTTTGTGTATTCTTGTACAATAGGTGCAATCAATGACTGAAAACAGATTTAGATAGCCCTTTCCTACCTGTTACAAGGAGACTTGCCAACCAGTTCTATTACATAGGTTTATGCTTCTTTGCTACATTTAGCAAATTGACAAGAAGTCCTGCCGTTAGTTTCTTGTGGCTATTTTTGCATAAAGGATGAAGCTTCCAATTTTAAAGTGTCCAAATTATTTATTTTGTTATGTTATTGTACTATATTTATACTGTCATAAAGGGAAGGTGGTTATCACGTCATACCATAATGAAGAGTTTTACATCAGCTGGAAGAGATAATATCTTTTATTTTTCTGATACCTCCGGAAAAAAAATATTTTGTAAACATGCATACCCATATTAATTCTGAGAAAGAAGCTGCAATCTTTAAGTTAAAACATACTGAGGAAAAGGGAATGTGTGCCTGAAGTATTGTTTCCTTTTTCCAACTTGGTCTAATACCTTACATAACAACTCTCCTCCTAGAAACCTTGGGCCATCACAGTTACAATACTGTTACAAAGAGATTTAGCAGGTTCTAAATGTAAGTAAATTATTAGGATTTCTAAGCAACTTTAAGAACAGCTGAGAACAAAGAGCAATGTGTAAGATTTTCTGTTCCCAGAGAGACTGTGAAGAAACTTAACAATTTATATGTATTTATTTTTCCTGGCTGAGAGGCAGATATTAAATTCTTCCATCCTATCCCAAATTCTGACTGCCTCACATGAACATACTGGCTGAAATCCACTGACTTGGGAACAAAAGAGCTAAGACTTAAAGGTCAGTTCCCCAATTCCCTGCAAGAAAATAGGTTCTTGCTTTCACTTATTTTTTCCCTTGCCTGAGGAAAGCATGCTCCTCAAGAGAGAACAGTACTCTGGGGACATCTGCAATTCCTACATATAAGACCAAAATAGTCAGGGGACCTTTGTAGTTCTTGTACATAAGACCAAAATAAATGGATGCACGATTCAACTGCTGTTTTCCATCAGTCAGAAAATGAAGTGCTGTGGCTATAGCAGTTAGATGCTTATGTAACAATAACTCAATTTGTAAGCAGTCTCACAAACTTCAATGGGCTTTGATCAATGGTTCGAATCACCAGTTTTCTGAAACAAAAATAAAGACCTTGATCTCATTCCCATTCAAGATAATGGGAAGGTCACCATGGGTGACTTTTGCTCCCTCCTTTAATGTAGGCTTAACATAAAGTCCAGAGGGTGATATAGGCCAGGAAGAACTGCCCGAGGAACCCCTTTTTAACTCCAGTTTGACTTTGGTCAAAACACTGATACACTAGTATCGTTGCCCAACTAAAATATCTTTGCTTAGACACAAGGATGTACGGCCTAAGTACATATAGCAATATGAGAATTCTGAGTAGACAGAATAACAAATAATTGAATCTCTGTCCCACACTTAATGAAAGTAGTGTAATTTAATATTTACATTTAATTAAAAACTGATAGAAAAGGAAGTATCCTACTTACAGCAAGTGTTTTGCAGACCATAGCTGTACTTCAGTGTAGCATTACATCGTGGACCAACACTGGAGTAAGTGAGCAAACTTTTACAGGAAATGCAACAAAACCTTCCCAGGTGAATGTAAAGTGAGAAGTACCATCATCAATACTGTCGGAATCCCTCCTGGTGAGAACCTAGGCTACTGCTGTCTTACTGCCGTACACCAGATGGAAACAGCTGGTCAACAGCCGTGGGACCCCATAGGTGGTTAAAGGGGAAGGGGTGGGTTCTTGACAGTAATAGCTGAGGTAGCAAAACTTTTTCTTGTTATTGTTTGTTCATTCTCTTTAGTATGGTTATCAGAAAATCTTTGGGCAATCTGTTTCTTTTCTTCTACCAAGTATCTTGCATATTAAAATACAAGCAGTGAGCGGAAGTATGGGTCCCCCAAGGACCCTGTCCTATATCTTTCCTAGATGTCCTGTAACACAAATGGTGTGTCAGAGTGCTGTGCAGGCAGCGGCTCCCTGAGACCAGGACCATCAGAAGCTCCCCATGTCGGGAGTGTCAGGGCAGGGCCTGGCAGCCAGGGCCCATCCCAACCCCAGCCAGGAGGCACTGGGGCAGCCCCAGCCCCAGGCATTGGGCACCTCCCTGCATGCTGGGACGCGAGGCCATGGGTGGGGCCCTGGGGGGCTGACGTGAGGTCCTGGGCCATGGGCAGGATGGGGGGAGTCCCAGTGGGGCTGGTCAGGCACAGGCAGGGCTGGTGGTGCCCTCAGACATGGTACAACGTATTTTTCTCTAGGAGAATAATTCTGAATTATCATAATAAATTTTGGTTTAGTCCCAGCCAGCAGCTGAGCACCATGTGGCTGCTCGCTCACCCCTCCCCCCCCAGCAGGATGGGGAGGAGAATCAGAAGACAAAAGAAAACTCGTGAATCCGGATAAGGACAGTTTACTAGGACAGCAAAGGAACAGGAAAATAACAACAATACTTATAAAGGAATATACAAAGCGTGTGATATACAATGCAATTTGCTCACCACCCAGCACCCAATGCCCAAGATTCCTCCTCCCTGGCCAGGACCCCACCCTTACTTTATATTAAGCATGACATCATATGGTATTGATTATCCCTTTGGCTAGTTTAGGTCACCTGTCCTGTCTGTGTTCTCTCCAGCTACTTGTGAAAATTAACTCTATCCTAGCCAAAAACCAAGACAATAATATAACCTTATTAAATCCATATTTAATCAGTATTTCTTCTTTTTTACTATTGAGTATGTCTTGAAACTTTTATTCATTCTTTCCATTTTATTTTGTATTTGACATGAGATTTTGCTAGTCTAGTAAAAAATAATGTAAATATTAAAGCCACCTTCTTCCTTTCCCTGTTTTGTTTTGCCTTCAATCTCTAAACAAGTAATTGGAAAATTATTAAATTTACATCTAAATAGACTACCTCTGTAATACACCAATAATCACTTTCAAAGGCATACAGAGAAATAATCTTTAGCCTTAGGAAAATCACACACAAACTCCAAAGAATAATTTGGTAATAGAAAACACAGTTTTTAATTTGCCTGTCTGAATGACTATCAGCTCCTGTTCATTCTGTAGATTAAACAAGTGGTAAACTGGTTGCAAGAGGGGATTTTGTAACGACATTAACCCTCAGAATCCAAGGCAGCTCTTTAACTTGTATGGGCACGTTGTATCTGCTGAGGATGAGCAGCCAAGTCCTTCACACACCTCTAGGAGCCCAGAAGGCCTTTAGGATTAAGGAAGCACCACCAAACCACGTTGGCCTCCTGACTGAATTCACTGTTCCTGTTTGCAGTCAAATTTCCAGTCTGTAACTCCACTCAGGATTAGTAGAAGTATTTACCAAGCCTCCAGCTAGGACTGCAGCTGACAGATTACTGTCAGCACACTGCATCCATTACACACTAAATTCAATGTTTTTTGACTGCTGCCCTATTTTCTGCTCTTAAGTCTATAGTTTTGTTATGTTTGACCCCTCCAAACTCTGCTAGGCTGAACACAAAATCACAATAGCACACACAGCAGGCAGCCCTCACAAAACTCCTGCTTCCATGCTGCTATAAAATCTATTAATCACTAGTCTTTGTTTCATAAATTCACAAGCTTCGGAAAATTATTTTTATGAAAATGAAGTGTCAGCAGTTACACTGGCTCCTTTCTGGGGGGGGAAAAAGTTAATTGCTACCACAAAAAACCCCAACAAAACCAAAACCAAACCCACAGCATTTTCAAGAGGCCCAAGCATCACTGTGAATGGTGGAAAGAGGTCAGTCGATATTAAACTCCCATGGCTAGCCAAACCTGTATATTATATGTTGAATTTTAATCTTAATCTAAAACTAAACCAAAGCTATCAAGGAGCCAGTGGTCAGATATTAACACACTGATTGACAGTGGCAGTGTTGATGTCAGTGGCAAAACTAATACTGCGGAGTAATCTGTTGAATACATGTGTCTTGTCCAAATATATCTTCCCACTCAGTGATCCAGAACATGCCAGAGATACTACAATTGCATAACGACCCATAATTAAGCTAGGTATTCAGATGAAGTTTAACTCCAAAATATGCTTTCTAACTATGAGTTTCTCTCTTAAAAGATTACACATTTCCTCATTTTCCCCAATGCAGTTCTTTGAAATTCTATTATATTAACTACTTTATAACTGAAACTATTCCACTAAACAACATATATTTTCATCAACAAAATATGTAGAAGAAAAAGAAGATATTATTTTGCAGTATAAACTTCTGGAATAGAACACTGATTGAAGAAAAGTAGAGTGAAGGTAAACGTGAAACAAAAAAAGGGTTTCCATTAGGATTTGGAAGAAGCTAGAGTATCATGTAAATGGGCAAAATATTCTTTCTGAGAGTCTGCTTAATAAGCTCTTCTAGTGTATCTTTAAGGAAGATTTTTAAAACCAGAAGTTATACCTTTTACAGTAAATAGCACTTGATTAAAAACCAAACACACACACCCTCAAAAAAATAAAACAAAACAAAAAACCCCAAAAAACACACACACAAAAGCCCAAAGAACCCTTTCCTTCTTGGATAATGAAGCATAGTGTTCATCCCATAAGAAAGACTAGATGAAACTTATGAACTGAAAACTCTGAATAGCATAGAAAATTTTCAAACTCAAAGCATTGTAAAACATGCTTTAGCAATTGAGAGATGTAGGAATTTGGTTTGATACTTGGTTGGAAAAAAATGTCCTGGCAAGTTTATTGATTAAGAGAGAACAATCAGCTAGTGAATAAAGCTTAATAAAAACATTCATGAGCTATGCTTCCTCTGAAGAAAAACAAATTACTTTAGATACGCCTATGATGGCATGACATACAAGTTTAAGAAAGGGCCAGAGGATTTAAAGACTGTCAATAAAGAACACTTCAAAATATATATTATTAGTGATGTTTCTTCAGTATCATAACTAAAACAAGGTAGATAATTTTTCATAGACTGTAGAGCCTTTGTTCAAGCAGGTGACTACAGAAAAAAATTTAGAACAGATACTTAGTAAAGCTTGCCACGTTCAACCTACCTAAATGCATTTACACATGAGGGACTGTGGCCTTGTCATTCTATTAAAAATCCTCCCTGAAACATATCAAAGTCATTCCACTGAGAAAGGTATAAATATGTCCTTTATGATCATAGTTGATATAATGATCATGTATTCTATGGCTCTCTGAATCCTCATTGCAGAATAAGGGATAGCATAACCCTACAACAATAAAATATGACCAAAAAAAAAAATCATCTTTGCTTTTTAGATGTGACAGAATCATGATTTTGGTGACTATAGACCTAAGTACACATCCCATTGTACTCATTTTACAGCACTGGCCGCTCAATTTGGTTACCCTTCCTCATAGTGTTGACACTTATGATCATATCCTTATGGATTTAAAAAAAAAAAAAAAAGTAGATGTAAACTTTCAGGAATCTAGATGATCAGAGTGTCATAGATTGTGATGGTTTATTTGCTTTATTCTGCTTATCTTTTAGTCAGATTTTTAACTACTGCATATCAGCTGATAAGCAAGAACTGTAACGTTTGTTGGTTTTTTCCTAGTAAGTTAATAGCTATCAGAAAAAGAGAATAATTTCATTAATTCTTCAGTAAATTATCCACACCAAATTTACTAGTGTTTCTATAATTTCTGCAATCCATTTGCCTTTTTCTTACCTGGCACCATCAATCTTGCAGAGTAGGAGTCACATTCATGGTCAGGTATTGCTGCTGCAGCTTGGGAATTAAAGCATTATTGAAGTAGCAAACTATAATTTTAGATTTAGTCTATAATATTGTGTCATGGTTGTAATTAGTAAATTACAACAGAGCTCCTATGGGAATTGCATATTACAGCCATATGATTACTCAATTTGTTCACTCATGATTAATATTATTACACTAAACATAAAAGGAAATGATTAATGATTTATCTGCAAATTGCTTAATACAGCTGGTAATGGTGCAGGATAGAAGAAGGTAAGTTCATCTATGTGTTTGCAAGTTAGTCTACATAGAAAAGGGAAACTAAACCAGTGTTGATTAATTTTCTAGTGAAGTGAAACAAAAATAGTTGTCCTTCAAGTAATAGTAAATGCATATCAATTTTATGTCACGTTACTTCAAACACATTTATACTTTTTTTCTTATGTAAGTATTTTGACAAATGTTTTCTTATATTTGGCTTTTGGACTTTGCAGCCTCCTAAGACATTTCATACACTATATTTCTGGCTTGCAGTGGAAGCAAACAGCAAAATAGCAAATGATAGTGAGGTTTAGAAATAGGTCTGTTTATATATTACATTACATAACCAAGCTGGTTTTCTAGTACTAATTTGGCTTTCAGGTGTGCATATATTAAGTAATAAAATGGATATATTTTGTTCCTAGCTAAGTTGCTATAGTCTTAGAGGCCTTAACACAGCATGGTAAAAGTCATGACATCAAATTTGCATTGTGTTTCTCATGAAAAAACAACATCCTCATTTTCTGTTTAAGGCTCTTTTAAGGGTGAAGCAAAGACTAGAGGTGAACTTAATATTTATCCTGATTAACATGTTAACCCACATTAAACTTATCGTAAAAGGTAGCCAGATCTGGTAGACTTTGGGACTCAGGGGAATTCTCCTTCCCAGCCCTCTCAGACCTTGGGGTATCTGCCATCCAAGACCCATGGATGCAGAGGCTCCCTGTGCCCAGGTCCAGCCAGCAGTGAGGTGGAGTACGCATTCCTGGTACACACACACACACGTGCAGACAACACATGCACACAGTCTGGGATGTAAGCTCACTAGCGGCTCCATATATACGCCCTCACTCTCTGGATTTAAGGCTCGCCCACATCCAGACTGTATATTATCACAGGCTCCAAGTCCATCTAATATCTTTGCCCAGACCCCAGGTCCCTTATCCAGTTACTGGCTCAGATCTGGAGACCTTCAGTCTTTCCAGGCACTGGTGCCCTTCTACTTCATGTTAGTCCAGTCTGAAGTCTGCTAATGGTTCACCTCCACACACAACGTGGCTGCCATCAGTAGCCAGATCCTAGACCTAGGAGCTCCACAGACCCATAGGTTCTCTCTCCAGTGACTAGCACTCAGATCTCTCATACTGCTTACTGACTAGTCCCTCTTGAAGGTCACTAGTCATTCACACACTCATACCCAGAATGGAGTGCACTCACACAGAAACTAGTTAGGAATAGAATTTAACAGAGACAGGGCTTAACCGGAGAAGCATACCATCCAGCATCTTACCTGTACCTAACTGGCCTCTCTTGTTCCAGCCCCTCTCCATTTCCCATACTTATTTTCCTCATCCACCTCGATCCCTCCCTTTCTCCACCTTTGTTTCATCCCAGATAAACAGCCCACCCCTAATTACTTTTGCCCACTAGACTCAATTCTGTTACATCTGTACCCAAATTTGGTACCTCACAGATTATGGTTGCTGAGAGTCTACTGGCCTTGCAAGATTTCGGTTCTCAAAAGATCCCCAATTGATCCCTCACGTATTGTGAGCCTTGGCTGTCTATCACCTCACTCCCCCTTAACCACCTGTGAAATCTGGCCATTTCTCACAGCACAACTCATAACACCTGTCAGCTTCTCACTCTTTTATCTACCAGGTCCAGCAGCTTCTCATGGTCAGTTGAGTTAGCTAAATGCCAGGCCATATCCTAACATGTGCTGGTGTGCCTCACCCACCTGTATTCCATGCACTCTTCACAAGGGTTTCACCTCATGCTTGCCCACTGAAATGAGTTAAGAAGGTACCTTTTTCCCTGCAGGTCAAAAGACAGTCAGACTGGATTAGCCATTTTTAACACTTACTGCTCGGCATCAGAGATTTTTTCTCAGCCTCAGCTGCAAAGCCCGCTTGTGCCATAGGACTCAAAAGAGAAAAAACAGTTTCAACAGTGGAACCCAAACACCCATCCTGCCAACCACCAGGGCAGAAACAGGGAATGAGCCAGAAATAAGCTGAACATGCAAGTGAAGACAAGAAAGAAGATCTGAGTCTTTGATTTACCTTTGCTTCCTGAATATCAAACATATGATTGTTAGCACATAAGAGATGAATTATTAAACATACAGCTTCTCAAAATGCCTTAATATTCTCTTTTTAAAAGGATATTTTAATTCAGAAGTTTTATTCAGAATACAAAAGTAATGCTGGTTTTAGGTGGAAGGAGAAGCAGATCAAAATTTGTGTATGATTAGGGATCTATATTCCCAGAACGGATGGATAGTCTTCTGAAGTATCAGCATATAAATGGAAACCAGACAATGCAAATGTATTAGATATGCACAGGAGAGAATGAAGAAATAATAGCAATATACTAACTGTATGGCTTAAATTTGAAAAGAAGACATATATCATGCTTATGTAACAGCAGCAGACAGATCATATAGAGTCACTTTATTAAAAAAAACAAACAAACAAAAAAAACAAAAAAAAAATCAGCTCTCTCTGAACTGTGAGATAATTAGAAGTTTATATAATCAGTTCACGTTTTGAGGTCAAGATAAGTTTGGAAAGCAATTAAAGAAGATAATTTCTTTTTTTGCTGACAGCATCATCTAGCAAGCATTTTCACTGAAAAGGTATCCATGCCTTGGCTAGCCTTTCTTATTGCTAACCTGAAATGCCATCTATGATTTAATTATGTACATACACAAATTTAATGATCTTCTTTAAGTAAGACTTTTTGGCTCTAGTCTAAGAAAAAATAGGATCTTCATTTAACTCAGAATATTTTGAAGAAAATTATATTTTTCTCAAACTTGTCAATCTTTTCTCAAATAATTTGATTAATAGTATCATCCATATTTGAGCTACCACTATTAAAAAATAAAATAATTAAAGTTGCTATTGTAGTGCTAAAAAAATCTGATAGAGTTTCACAAAAGCACTGATGTGACGTTAAGACCAAACAAAAGTTATTCTGGAGATCACGAGGCAATAATATCAAAAGTTTTCATTGTTAGAGACATAAAAAATATCAGCTAGAATATATGTTACATATGAAAATTTCACCAGTGAAGTCTGGTTAGTCTTACTGATTCTGAAAACACTGTGTGTGTGTGTGTAAAATGGGGAAAAAAAATAATTCTTAATTACCACCATCATTTCACCCAATAACTATACTTTCAGAAAATGATGTTGGATGAAAAATATTATTTGCTTGGAACTGATGGACTTTATGACAGTGCTTTTCAGTGCATATCAAATCTCTAGTTGTGTACTTCATTGAACCACATGCTTGTGTGGTGACAGGTCCAGGGACAGAATCTATTTCTGCCAAGGTGCATTGGTTAAATATATAATTATTTATGTAGAGGATGGTGCAATTTTAACTCTCTTTGCCTAAAACCCTATTAAGAGGTCAGAATTAAAGGGAAGAGAACATGCAGAGAGGGGAGGAGTTTGTAAGAACGGCTTAGCCCACTCAAGCAGTAGAAAGGAGAAACGAAGAACTGAAATTTGAGCAGATGCAACAACGTGTAAGGTTCAGAGAGATCACTGGCTTGATCTTGCTCCATACTTACTTGGCACATCGCACCACCTCAGCAGTTTGGTTTGTGACTATTAGAAAGTAGCATCATGTTTCTAAGGCAATCAATACTGTAAACAGTCTGTTACCTCCCAGGCATACCAAGTCCTCAACAAACTAACTGGATTTTTTTTCCCCACACTTTATGGTTAGCCTTATATACTTCTCATTAGTCCTACGCAGTTTAAAGTTGCAAGCAAGCCCATATGCTGTTATCTCTGGACAAGCCATGTCCAGAGAAATGTATAAAAAACAAAAAACCCACACCCATATTTTTAGAAATGAATGCTAGGGTAGGTTTTTTAATGATGCTGGAAATTCTTCTTAGTTGCTTAGCAATTTTTTTCAGCTCTCTCTGAACTCCAGGCTTGGAGCTGTGATGCTGACCCTGCACCTGTCTATGGAACTGCAGATGGCTGATGTAACACAGGCTATTGACTTCAAAACAGGAAGGAGGAGGAGAACCAGATTGCTTGTGTGAGATGCACACACATTTCCAAAATGCTAATCATTTGTTCCCTAAAATATTATGAAGGCTTGTGCATTTACAACTGGGATTCATCTTCACGCATCATTAAAGTCCTAACGTATACCTTTGGCGAAGGAGGGAAATCTGATCAGAAATTACACACTTTTAATTGTACACAAAGTGACTTGCGGTGCTATTCAATAGTATATTCAGCTTCTTTTGGTGAATTGAAAAAATCAGCTGCAGGAGGGAAAACAGAATATAGAGTAACTTAAATAATGACTCAAGTATGTATTATTTTTTTATAGTAATGAAGCTGCACCCCAAAGTAAACATCTTTCATATATACTCACCATCTTTAGCTTTTAAAAAATACCAAGGAGCTTAGCAGTAGCTAAAGGCAATATCACTGTCCTTATGCAGTTAACAAGAGACATCAGAATATTTAATTAAGAATAGTGGACTATTAAAGGCCTAGAAATAGAACAAAAATTGGTACCTTTCCAAAGACATAAAATGGCAGAGCAATAATAGCACTACTGAGAAAATAATGGCCATTTTTTGGATAGAGGATCATATTTTGAATACAAACACACACACATACATACATATATATATATTTAGTAATTTGAAAAACTATTTCTTTGAACCTTGTTAATATTCCACTTTAATGTAGAAAATATTGTCAGTCCCCTTTACATGAACTATGAGCATCCTATATACAAGTATATGAACACAAAAGCTTAAAAATGTGATTTGTTATGTCCTGCAGAACAGAATTTTTCTACGTGTAGAATTTAAGGCCAGTTGATGTAATATTATGAATTTGAAATCATCCTAATGAATCTGAAGACAGTACTTAATTTTTTTTAGGTTAGACTCTGTCCTGAAAAGTAAGACTTGTTCATGGAAACTATGGGTTCAGTTTCCTTCACTACCTTTCCAGTAAAAAGGAAAAGATGGAGAGGAGCTCAGGTCTAGGGGCAGTAAATCAGCAACTTTCATCTTGCTTAAAGAAAAAAATATATCACCTGTTGGATTTTAAGTGCATGATCCACTGAGGCATGTCCTATGTCAAAGACAATATCTAAATTACAGGAAATACACGGTTCAAGTACATGCTGTGCCCCACACTGGGATAAGAAACAAGGCCATTGCTACCCATTTGAGAGAAGGAAGTCCAGGTGTGTAAACTGGAAGTGACCTCTAAATGACCTGTTAAGCTGTTTAATCCAGAAAACTTGGAGACCAAGACATGACATGGACTATAACTTGTCCTTGTTCTAGATATAGTTCATAAAATTGAAACATAAAATTTGAAACCTGCACATTTTTTTTAAGTATTGTAGCTCAGGCCCCAGAATGCAGAACTTCAAAGACCAGCTTGTACAACTAGAGAATTCTTTCACTGGCAGATTACAGATACTTGACCTTGACCTAGCTGTTCATTTATTACCTTATTAACTTGTAGAATATGAGTAGTTTCTATACTAGAAACTTTACAGGAAAGCTTAGAGTGTCCAACTGTTTTCTGAAGCCTTCGTCTAAGAGAGCACTCATGATACAAAGGATTCCTGTGAAAATGTTATCTAATTTGGACTTTGAATGTCTAGAGAAGAACAGTACAAATTTCTTCATGTTAAGCTAAATAAACTAACAACCTTTTATAACCAATCAAAAAGTTTGTGACTGAGTCAGATAAGCCACCTTTATTTTTCATTACTCTAAACAGTCTTTTCTTTGCTATTCAGTCAGGGTGAAATTATTTTTCTGTGCATAAAAGGTTTGCACAGATGGCAAGGTTTTCGTAGCAGGGTGTGGGGCTGCAGGGTTGGCTTCTCTGAGAAGGCACCAGGAGCTGCGCCCACATCAGACAAAGCCAGTTCCAGCTGTTTCCAAGATGGACTCACCACTAGCCAAAGCTAAGCCTATGAGTGATGCTGGTGTAATTGTAATTACAGAGGTGGAAAAATATTCTCAAGAACACAAGTTATTGGTCTTGATAGAAGAGTTTTGTGAAATCTAATGGCATGTGATACAGAGAAGATCTTATCAAATGAACCAATTCTTATTCTTAAATTCTCGGAACACTTGAGCTGATGTTATTAACATCAGCTGATTGGTAATGTTCTTATAATTCTACCAGGGCATATTCAATGTTATTACTACTTCTTTTAAATCTGGATGTTAAACAGAATTCAGTTTTATATTTACTACCTCTCTTTATTTCAACTCCAAATTCCAAGTTCAATAGTAGGATCAGATAGAACACTGTAATTCTTTAGAGTACATTTTAAAAATAGAAGCATGTCCTACATACATTGTTTGTTGATCTCTTTATATCTCTGCAAACATCAAAGAAATGCAGCAGGTATTGAAAATAGTTCTTCACCTTTCCATGCACTGGCACAAGAGCACACCATCCCATCACACACAAGCCTGCAGTTCGCATATAATCTTACATTTTCCATTTGTAGGGTGGGTAGAAAATTGACGTGCCATGTGTGTCAGGAGAGAAAAGAGGAAGTAGCAAGCATTTTCTGCTGAGGCTAATCAATGTTGCCCCCCCGACTGGATCCCAGATTTAACTGCACATCTCAATTTCTCTTTCTAGCAACAATCAGAGAATTGTTTTTACTGAAATTAGTAAGGTGAGAGGCTTTATTACTTGGTGCATTCAAGGAACCACAGAAGATTGGACAATAATTTTTTGAGACTACTCACAAGATAAAATACATATGCAATATTTAGGTCAACCAAGAAATTATATATAGCATATGGAAGTTTGTACTAATAAATGGCTAAATATTGCCACTAGACTTCGGAAAGAAATGAAAATAATATACCAGTGAACAAATATTATAAAAGAACCCAAGGGCCATGTATTTCAGGAAGAATTTTGCTTTGGAATAATGACCAAAGCTGGCAATGATTCTCAGTCAAGTGAGAATCAGTTAAGTGAGTTCAGCTAAGTTTTTGCATTGTAGGGCTAAGTTTCATGCTTTCATTCTTCACATTGAACAGCAACAGAAATTAAAATCTTCCTTCTTCAAAATGCTGAAAATTAACACTGTAGCATACACTAGGAAAGCCTAATAGTAGTTCAGCGATCATATTGCAATGTGTTTTGCCATTATATTCCTTCCCATTATGTCAAAAGCCAGCAGGTTTACAGAAGAGAGGAACAGAGCTTGATCTGCATGTCAGTGCCAGCTGAGATGCAGTGGATACTGAGAAATCAGCTCAGTAATAAATCATCTCGTGTGCATACTGTTTGCAAAATTGATTTCATAATAAAAAGAAAATACAACTTTGCCAGGGCAGAAATTAAACTTATCTGCTCAGAAACCAAGAGGTAAGAAGTGTTTACCACAGTTTCATGCAGATATACATCTGGGTACCCACTTTCCAACAGTCACTGCAGCAATCACTCCTCTGTGATTCAGAAGTAGTTGCATTCATAGTAAGGGAAGGACAAATCAACAAAGAATGAGAAAATTTAGAAAGGGCTGATAAGCCTCTGAAAGTTATTGTTTATATGTATGATATATAACATAGTGTTATAAAGTCATAGAATCAGAGAATCATAGAATTATAAAATGTATAAAATGTATAATCCCCCAAAATATTGGGGATTGCTGTGATCCTGCTGTGCAGGATCTTGCATTTGAACTTCATAAGGCTCACATGGGCCCACTCCTCAAGCCTGTAAAGGTCCCTCTGCATGGTATCCCTTCCCTCAACTGCATCACTCAGTTTGGTGTCATCTGAAAACTTGCTGAGGGTGTACTCATTCCCACTATCAATGTAATTGATGAAGATATTAGATAGTATTAGTCCCAGTATGACCCTTGAGAGACACCACTCCTTACTGGTTTCAATTTGGACATTGAGCTGTTAACTGTAAGTCTTTGGATGCATATATATACACACATATAAAGCAGTTTCCATTGAAATTATTGCTAAATATTTAATATGCTAGCTCAAAGTTAAATAGATAGATAGATAGATAGATAGATAGATAGATAGATAGATAGATATTATTATGTGTATTCATATATGAATAATAAACTTCTGGTGCTTGTCAGCTAAAATGTAAGATATACATATATGCACACATCAAGAGGTAGTTGTCTAGATTTTTATCTTTATAAACCTCTGCTAGGTATTTTCTTCCATTATTCTGGGGAACAATTTTCAAACCACAATTTAGACAGCTACTCCTACAAATATCTCTCTACTATTTGCAACACAGTACAAGCTTACTTTTCTTGTCGGTATCAAATACAATGTAGACTAGTAAAAAAATACAGAAATAAGCAGAGTTCTGACACCCTGTGAGCAGGACACCAAAGTCAGCTTCATTTGTCAAATAGTTGATGTAGCAGCTAAATAAAAACCTCTTAGTGATACCTGAGACATTCAGTTTCTTTATACACAAACAAGCCTCTACTCCTTTTGTCTTCATTCCCTATCTCTTCAGAATGCTTACAGCTCTCAATAACATCTACTGACATAAAGTCTAAGGGTCAGCATTAAATCCGATTAAAATAATATAAAAGACTCCTTTTGAGTTTAACAGGTTTTAAATCAGACTCTTATTAGACTCACCTAGTAGAGTAATAAATATTCATAGATGGATGAAAGAACAGAAAATCTCTCCAGTAGTTTTGAGTCCAGGAGGAAGACCATTTGCTTGGAGAAGGATAATCCACTTGTTGTTCGAGAAAGACTCGTGGGCCAGGATGGAAATTTACCCTTTGGGGGTATGCAGAACATGAACAGGTGAATAAGGTAATAGAAAAAAACAACATAGGAGCACATGCCGCAGTTTCCAATGGAGTCTCTGCAAGATACTTAGCTTTCTTATTCTTTCTTTAAGCTAAGTATAACTGGAGTTCTTGTATTAACTGATTGTTTTTAACAAATCACCAAACTACTAAATACCATAATAGTCCATCTACCTGGACTTGTGCAAAATATTTGACACT
>VXBL01009403.1:381852-394948 GCA_013400195.1 Aramus guarauna
CATGAAGTTCAACAAGGCCAAGTGCAAGGTCCTGCATGTGGGTCAAGGCAATCCCAAGCACAACTACAGGCTAGGCAGGGAATGGATTGAAAGCAGCCCTGAGGAGGGGGACTTGGGGGTGTTGGTTGATGAGAAGCTCAGTATGAGCCAGCAATGTGCACTTGCAGTCTAGAAAGCCAACCGTGTCCTGGGCTGCATCAAAAGCATCTACTCTGTTCTTGTGAGACCCTGCCTGGAGTACTACATCCAGCTCTGGGGTCCACAGTACAAGAAAGACATTGAGCTGTTGGAACAAGTCCAGAGGAAGACCATAAAAAAGCTCAGAGGGATGGAGCAGTTCTCCTATGAAGACAGGCTGAGAGAGTTGGGATTGTTCAGCCTGAAGAAGAGAAGGCTCTGGGGAAACCTTATAGCAGCTTTCCAGTACTTGAAGGGGCCTACAGGAAACCTGGAGAGACACTCTTTACAAGGACGTGCATTGGTAGGACAAGGGGTAGTGGCTTTAAACTAAAAGACAGTAGATTTAGATTAGATGTTAGAAAGAAATTCTTTACTGTGAGGTGGTGAGGTGCTGGAGTATGTTGCCCAGAGAAATTGTGAATGCCTTCTGCCTGGAGGTGTTCAAGGCCAAGTTGGATGGGGTTTTGGGTGAGGTGGTCTAGTGGAGGGTGTCCCTGCCCATGGCAGGTGGATCTAGATGATTTTTAAGGTCCCTTCCAACTCAAACCATTCTATGATTCTATGATTCTATGATAAATTGGTATAACTTTAAGAATCAAAATAAAGCAAAGAAATTTCTAATTCTGCTTTTAGTGTTTCCCACTATACACAGTAACTACTCTCCATTTATATTATGCAGCTGTCAATGATATAATTTGGCTCAGCCTTATGTCATATAATAAAGTCTTACTGACAGGAGTGAATTCAATATTCTCTGTTGTACATAATAAGTTTCAAAGACTAGTTAGTTTAAGTGGGGACTTGGCTGGAAAACCTCAGCATGCTTTCTTAATACATGGACTTTTCATTTTGCAGAGTGATTAAGAAAGTGAAAGGCAAAGGATTTGAGTGAAGAGGAAATTAAAACATTGTAAGCTGTTATAAAACAGGACATTCTGGTGGGGGAGACTCTTCTGCTACAACACACAGGCAAAAGTAGTCTCAAGGTGCAGAAGTTACACAACTTTCACAATAGTTTCATATTAGCATTTAAACCTCACTTTTTAAAAAGGTGATGCTGTGTTTCTGAAGTGCTAACTGGATAGAACGACGAGATGCTATAATGACGTTCCTTTGTTTATGCAGAGAGACTACATTATACTCCTTTCTTCCATCACTCTGATCACAGTGCCATCTGAACATATGGAAGGAAAAAATCTAACAGGCTTTTTACAGGCCTGAAATTCCACCTTTGTGAATTAACATGGTGGACAAAGATTTTGCATATAAGCTTCTATCATGTTTTAACCCCAGTAGGTAGCTCTTCCCCACACAGCCACTCACTTGCTCCAACACATGCCACTCACTCCAACAGATGGGGAAGAGAACCAGGAGAGTAAAGAGGGAACACTCGTGGGTTGATATAAGGACACTTTAATAGGTAAAGCAAAAGCTGCACGTGCAAGCAAAGCAAAATAAGTAACACATTCACTGCTTCCCATTGGCAGTCAGCTGTTTAGATCCGTCCCCAGGAAAGCAGAGCTCCATCATGTATAACAGTGACTCGGGAAGATAAACGCCGTAACTCTGAACATACCCCTTTCCTCCTTTTTTACTGCATGAAGTATCTGCTTGGCTAGTTCTGGTCATCTGCCTGGCTATGTCCCCTCCCAACCTATTGCACATCCCTCAGTCTACTCTCTGGATGGGCAGTATAAGAAACAGAAAAAACCTTGATGCTGTGTAATCACTATTCAGCCACAGCTAAAGTATCTCTATGTTATCAACACTGTTTTGGTCACAAATCCAAAACATAGCTCCATACCATCTACTATGAAGAAAATTAATTCTATTCCAGCCAAAACCAGTACAGTTTCTCAGACGGGCAAGTCTATGTTGTCTTCAGCTTCAACAATGTCTGAGGCATTTTGGCACAACCTTATAATAACAAAGTACTCAGTGCATAGCAATGTACTTTACATCATTGGCACTGAGTGTTATTGCTTTTGTCACTTATTGCCCTTCCCTCAGTTTAAATGCTACATGTTTATATAAGAATATCTTCTAATTCAATTCAAAAAATGACGGGGAATATTATGTTATGACATGCCTAAGGACCTACAAAATATAATGCACGTACACAAGTGTAGGCATGTATAGATACAGAAGTAAATGCACATTTTATTTTCTTCTTATCTACACCATTCACCCATCAGTGGATTCACCTGTCCTAATATAAGTATGTTGTGTATTAATGTAGCTTTAAAAAGTGGTATAAGTGACTAAATGCACAGTCATAAAGCATCTGTACCAACAGAAAGGAAAGCTTAAATGACACTAATTGTCACCTTATCTGCTAGTCTTAGCAGAAAGAGAAAGCAGCAAATGAGTCTGTCTCAGCTTCTCTATCAGCTATAGGCATTCTTCCCTATTAACAGATAGTAGATGTACTGTAGGATGAAAATATGACACCAACTCTATAGTTGCATGTGCCATAGACTAGAAAATGGGTGTTCTCTTGTCATATCTGTCAGTTCAGTGTCTCTCTAAGGACAATATTAATTTAAAAATTGTATCTGCAAAGAAAATCCCAAATTTCAGGAGTCTTTTCAACAGTAGCCAGTGGTCTGAAGCTACATTCTTCACTATTATTGTTAGAGTTAACATTCACATTCTTCACTGAAAAATCTAGAAGAAATGCTCACAAAGCTTTAATAAACATCCACCCTAGTTTTCAGACAGATCTAATTAGTATTATCTCACTTAATTTAAAAAAACAAACAAACAAAACAAAACCAACCAAACAACAATGCAACATTCTCTTTCAGATAAGGCCCTCAAGTATACAGACTTACAGACAAAAAATTGATAAAGACACTAAGCTGAGAGCTTAACTAATTAAACTTAGGCTGACTTCTCATTTATATGTTCAGCTTTTTACACTGATATATTCTACAGTTTGCTGTAAGACATTTCTATTTTAAATATTTCTACCTGTCAGTGCTGAAGATTAAATATAATTGCCATGTTGCCTTCTGGTGATGAGTAAAAATTAAACTCATCTTTTCAATAAAAGAAAGTTACAAATATGCCTTTTAAGAAAAGGACATCATGCAAGCAACCTTTTTGTCATGCTAGCAGAGGCTGCTGCTATGAAGACCATGTCTGGCTACTCCTTTCGCTGTGAAGTCAGAAAAATGCATTTAGTCCTTCAAGAATCCTGGCCTCAGTACTCTACTGGTCTTTACGCTTCTTGACATAAATACTCACAAGCAGAGAAGAAAAACTATGAGAAACAGCAGGAACAGAGAAGCATTACTTGTTAGAACATGACGTAAGAGGCATTACTATTGTTTTGGACTTTTTTCTTCCAATAAACAAAACTTAGATGCTGATGCTTCATGTTCATCATGCAGTCACAGGTCAATCGATTGTGAGTAATCAGAGCTCAGCTTTCCACAGAGCTCATTCTTCAGCCAAAGTAAACCCTTGTTCAGGCCAAACCTCCCCCACGACTTTCTCAGCAGTGATGAAATGTCAGCTGCATTTAGCTTTGTCTCACAGAACATCACGTCCTGAAAATCTGCCTGCAGAAAAGCCACCGTGAGGAGTTATCACAATAGCTTCTTGTTCAGCCACAGAACACCTGAGGCTGCAAAGACAAAGGCTGCTTTTTGTCTCACAGTGGAAAAATTCACGGGAAAAAAATTCACATGATAAACCTTAAAGGAAGCTAAATTAATGGAATTCTGATTGTGAACACTATGAGAGAAAAAGAAAGGGAGATACAAATGAGGCCACAGAATGTAGCTTTGCAAGGAGGAAGCTACTGCAGTTCAGTGGGTTCTACAGACTACTGGGGATATCTAACAGGATAAGCATATTAGAAATTATGAGGAGTGTTAATACTACTAGAATAAATGGAAGTATAAATACATGAAAAACAAGCAGACTGTGTGTTTAATATCTTAATTTTTGTAAGAAATTTTCTTGAAATCCAAATGAGGTTAGGGATAAGTGCTGTGATAGAGTTTGACAATTTACTTTGATAAAAATTTTCACCATGGGCATTTCATGAAGAAGTTAATCCTATTAGAGAGTTTATATTTTGTTATCCGGGATGATTTCATATGACGAAATGTTTCTTTGCACTAACCCTTAAAGGAATAAGAAAATACACACAGCTAAAATGTGAAACTTCATATGGGAAAGAAATGTTGGATTGAATAGAAAAAGAGCTGTAAGCATTTTGAGGAGTCCTTCTTTTGACCACCCCTGGGAAAAAAGAAATAAAATAAAAAATCTTGATGTTTTGGAGAAGTTCTGAAAAAAAGCCAAATATACAAAACACTCTATCATTTAGTCAGAGTTCCTGTGGAGTTCCTTAACTGTATAAGTCATGGTTCTTTTGAAACTGAATATTAAATATGTTCTGTCCAGTCATTAGGTGTGTATAAAACCTAAGAATAACATAAACCTCCGACAACTATTTTTTCAGAAAATAATCTATAAATCCCAGTGTATTAGGTTGCATGCAAATAGTACTGAGAAAGTTCTTTTTTTAACTTGGCCTGAGTCTCTAAACATGAGTTTCAATGAGTTTCAAGGTCATCTTTTATTTTTCTCTGGCATTTGCACAAAAGCTGAAAAAGAAATCCATTTGAAATTATCTCTTATACGATGAATTAATAGAATGATAAGGTGACACTGGTGAAGCATTATGTGGTGTGATTTGGTGCTTAATCTTCTGTGGCCACATTGCTGAAGATGTAAAGCCATGCTGGAACCAATTCAGTGACCGCATTTCTATATCTAACATATTTTCCTCTTGTTCTAGAATTGGGTTTATGTTGCTTCTGCACCTGAAGATGAGAAATTTGCTGCTGCCTTTGAAGAGGTCTCTTGAACAAGACACGTAGCTTGTCAAGTCACAAACAGTGGGGATCCACAGGATACAACCTGACTGAACTTTGTGTTTTAGAAAATGAAAGAGTTTTATTCAAATTTCTGTTTTCTCCTGTAAGTCTCATTACAGCAGCTTTATTAATGTTGGATTAAAGGGTGTTCCTCACACATTCACAGGTCATCCATTTCAAAACATTAACTCATAGAAGAGGCATGGTTCTTGCAGAATTAAAGAGATTAAAAAAATAATTAAAATCACAGTGAAGATACTAATAGTTATTTAGGGGACGAATGTTTTATAAACATGGCTTCTTGCTTCTCTTTATTTTCAGATTTTATATGAGCTCAGCACATTATAAAGAAGACAGAGGGGGCAGAGCCCATCAGTAATTACAAATTCTATCAACCTTGTTAAGGAAAATGGAAGGATGAAACTGCATTGCTGCAAAATTCTAAAGCAATCAGCACACAGAATTGAGCTGTCACAGTTGACAACCATAAGTCTACCCAAGCCTGAAGCAGATGGAGCTACCTCATTATTGGATGCAGCCTACCAGTTAATAAATAAATATATTTAGCTTGCATTCACAGATTAGAGGAAATAGATATTGTTTTAATTATCTGACAAAGAATTTGGGTAATGATTAAGAAGAAAGAAAACAAATACTGCACCTGTAATACAATATGCAGCCTGTAATTCAAATCAAATGGATACTCCAAAAACGAAAAGGAACTTTAAAGAGATGCTGTTAACATGATAGCAATGCATTTCAGTTGGAAAAAAATTGGTTGTTTACGGTGTGAAAGGAACAAGTTTCTCATTAGTTTACTTTTAGTGATATGAATATTTGTAGTTCTAACTGTTTTGTTCAAATTCTGACCCTTTTCCAACACTTGAAGAAGTGCTAGAATAACCACCTCAAAAACACAGCAGGAGATAAAGGAACAGCAGGAAACCATCCCCACAGAGAAAGGGAGGGATCATGGCATGAAAACCCATGGAAATGTCTGAGTTCATTATGATGTAGTTTAACAACTTTCTGAATAGCAGTAAGTTAAAAAGAAATAAATATATGTATTGAATTTTAGTCACCGATGACTTGTGATCATTTGAGCTGGTATGTCCATTCCCCAGTGAACTCATGAAGGAAAGAAAATATCTCTGCTTCACTCCAGGGATGGATCCCAAATTAGGAATGAAACAAAAATTAACTATGTCGTCCAGATAAACTCTGAGAAGCAAACTGCAGTTGTGGTGCCTCACACGAAATGGTAGAGTATTCCACAAATGAGGTCGAGTATTGTACTACAAGAACCAATACTTGCTGTGTTAAAGGTGTCAAAAGCATCCCAGCTAATTGCACACCAATAAACATGGCATAAAATTGTTCTTTGTCTCTGCAAATTAATAAGTTGTCTGTCCTCAACTATGAGATACTATTAGGTTTCTCAGCTTGCATAATTCTCAAAAGCAATTGATACTCACAAAAGCAATTGGTGCTCATTTAGTCCATTTTACAATCCACCTGCATTTCTCATTCCTTCAAACTTCTGAGGCAATGAATCACTCAGCTTCACTAGATTGCACCTGAAGTAGTGCTTCTTTCTTCATTTAATGTTTTCCTTTCTAAGTCTCCATTTTAATTTAATTTGTACCATCTTCTCTTCACTATCACTCAATGCATAAATTAACATTTCTCTTTGCTCAAAGCACAGGGCACCTGTAAGGTGTGGTTCCAAAATACACCGACTGTGGCCAAGGGCATCTTCATGGCCTGGTGTTGTCCCAGACCCCTCTGAGTTCCCACACAGCAGGAGCTGCGAGCTCCTCTCACACAGCAAATTTCTGTGAGAAGCGGGGCATCCCTTTGCATTACAAATTTGATGGGAGCTGGCAGCCAGGAGCAGTAGCTTCTGTGATCGGACAGTTTTGTTAGCTGGAGAGCAGGATCACATCTAGCCAATCTAGGTCACTCTGAAAGGCAAGTAAAACATTGGCAAAAACCTCTGAAAGTGGCCCAGTGTAATTCCTCCCTATCAGAGCTAAAGAATTCTTATTTTTATTAATCTTATATACCAGAAATTTGGTCGGACTTTCCTTCTTTGTTCTTCAGATACTATCCCCAGCTCAGCATGTTTCTTATTGAGCAGTTTTATTCTGTGGTATTACACTCTGATTTCTGAGATCTGGATATAGATTTTAAGGGCTATAAATGGTAAAAGCTTATTGATCTCCCATCTATTTGTATTCAGAGCTGTGAACCACACAATAATCCTGATGAAAGAATTAATTTCAATGGCTCACACTTTCTTATTTCTTTAAGATAGAAAACTAAGCAGTTTGCCTGGAGCACATTTTAATTTTAGTGTTTTTCTCAGATAATACATGTGTCTCTTTCTAGAATAATGTAAAATTTTAAGGGTAATCAATGATTCAGGGGGAAAGTACTTAGTAAACTTAAGTTTTTACATGAATTGTTTTTTAAAAACAAACATGAAGTGAATATTTTTTAATGTGCCATAGAAATGGAGGATTAATGCAATGGTGAAACTTAAAAAGTATGGGTACTCTTAGGGCTAAAATATGTCTATTCCCAGAAGGACTGCATGTTTCAGATGCTTTTATTTTTCTTAGTGCTACTACCACTTGCAATGCAATTGCTAAATGGATGAGCACCACCAAGTGACGCTCTGATAGGTACAAACACTAAGCAGAAAGTATAATATTAACCTTAACTGATTTTCAAAGCTAGAAAACCACAGTATTGTGACAATTCTGTAGATCTGTAGCTAGAAAAATACTGACATATCCATTTGTAATGAAACTTCAAACAACTAATTTTCTGAAATTAATTTAATGTCCAATGTTTGTTTATTTGTTTGTTTTTTCTATTAATTTCACAAGGAAATTTCTCTATTTTTTTCCTGATGGGTTTAAAATGTTTCAGGTAGTTCAACACTATCACTATGCAATCAAAACTTGCCATCTTCCTGTTGCACTGTTTTAGGGCTTTTGCCTGCTTACTACGTTTACACCACCAGTTTCTGATTTTTTGCTAGTAACTTTAAATATCTTTTTGCTTAGGCTGGGTGAGAGGTGATTTGCTACAAACTCTTCAGATGGAAAAGTGATATATTATCATACCCTTGATAGGACAGCATTCTGTATAGTGACATACAGAAAAATAAGTCATTAATAGATGCATCCTCACATGCATACTGGTTTATTCATAAACCCACATTTTTTAATCACTTACAATCAGCTTTGTTGCTCCTGTTGACATTGGAGCCTTTCTCCCTCAAATATGCTTAGCTGCCTTCAGGACATAACAGTTCCTCTACTATCAGTAGAGATTTTTACTGTGGTGATGATTGTACTGATAAAATGAGTAGTCTGAACAAATTGGAGATATTAAGAGTACTAGGGAGACATGATCAAAGAGTAGACAGACAGTAGACAGTCTGTAAAGAAAACGTTGGGGTTTAGACTCTTTCAGACCAAACCAACAATGCTCAGTCTGCCTCTCTCTCTCTGACTCCTCATGGGGTCAGTTCACCACAACATTGGAAGCCCCATCCAAAGCATTGGTTATAGGACAATCTGAGCAAGATCTAAAGAAAATAATTCAGGTTGTCAGTAACAGGGTTTTGAACATTGTATGGACTTCAAATGCATTTCTATACAACAGAATTAGAAAACTCATACTCTAGAGAAGCATTTTTAGTGTCTCCCTCACAGGAAAGTCAGAGGGAGGGATGAGACCTGCTGGAAACACATGCCTGGAAACTCTGAACATTGGAAACGCCTGCTCAAGGTAACAGAGATTCTGTGATCATGGTTTGCTCATAAACCTGATGTTGTCTTTGAAAAAAGGCAACCTGACCAAAGTGCTTAATATCACATTGCTTAAGTAAGGGAAACCAGTAATCTGAATGGCAGTCTTCACATTTATTTCCTCTCTTTGTAAAGACCCTCTTAAAGTAGTGGGTCTGGATAACCTGAATGAACCCAAGAGCCTTAAAGATTTGGCTGGGGTTCTTTCCAGCTTCCTGCTATTTATTTTTAATCAATAATAGAATAGAGGTGTCATTTCTGAGGATAAAAGAGTTAATAGTGTGCCAATGGAGACAGCAAGATGAACCAGCTACAACGTAGATTGATTACCATGTTATCATCCTTGAGCAAAAGAATGGAAAGCTGACGTGATTCAATCAATACATAATTAAATTAAAAGGAATATAAATGCAATCAAAATCATGTTATGGAGGACAGGTCTTATCAAACAAAACTGGTTGGGGTTTTTTTTGTGAAATTGCAAGTTTGACTGACAAAGATAACTGCAGATGTAATATACTTAGATGTTACAAAGGTGTGACTTAAAGTTGCAGACAAAAAAATTAGCACAGAATTTCCACAATCCCTTGAAAAAGAGATTGAGAACTAACTGGCAGACACTAAAAAGTACTGTTCAGTAGGAATCAATAAATTGGATATATCTAAGGAGCTTCATTAAGTCTTAACATTAATTTTGACATCATTTTAAGTTCTGAATTACTGATGTAAAAGTAAATAAAAATTTACAAAAATTACTTCTGATATATTCATAGAGGAGGACACAATACTGATATGCAATGTGGATATGACTCCGGAAGAACACAGACCAGCCAAGGATATAAGGTATTCTGAAGTATAAACAGAACCATAATAAAGAGGGGAAAGTTATTTTTAGATTTTTTAAAAACATTGATGGGACATAAATGGAATAATGATGTTCAGTTATGAGAATCAGGTTTAGAAAGCGATGAAGAATAAGAAGAAAAGAACTACAAATTAAAGGGCTACAAAAATACCTTATGTAAAGATAGATTTTAGAAGCTCTGTTCATTTAGCTGTAAGGCCTTGTAGAGATGGAGCAAGTCTTCTTCACCATGTGGAAATATTTGTGCTCTAAAGAACTTGTTGATCTAGTTGAGAAAAGCATAACAAACTTAATGACTCAAAGTCATATTCAGATGAGGAAAAAAACATTTTAACTGTGAGTATGGTCAGCCATCAGAACAAACAAGAGGGAGGAGATAAATTTTCTGGCTTGCAACTCGAGATCATTTGTCTTGATGGAGAATGAAACTTTGGATCCCCATCGGAGTAAGGTTATGCATGACAACTATGTAGACCACATGAGAATAACAGTTTACACAACAATCTTATACAGAACTCAAAGAAGTATATATTTTATATGAATTCTAAAGATGTCACATTACAGGCTTTGCACTTAGAAGTTGCTGGACTTCATGCAAGAATAATAAAAAAAGTTCTACAGTCTGAATTGCACATGATATCAGATTACAATGACTTGAAGTTCAAATCCAGCCTCATAATCTAACCAATACTTTGAAATTTAGAAATATGAGTTATTTCACTACTTTTGGTTTATGGAATTTTTCTACACTGGTCCTTCTCTAAGGAAACCTTGCTCATCTCAGCAGATATTCAAAGAAATATTTCGTTCCTTTACTAGCATGTTGAGGAATTCAGTGAGTTTCAATTCCGACACCACAACCTCACAGAGATTTTACACTTATCAGCACACTAAAAAGAAGGGGCCAAAACTTCTGCTGCCACAGTAATTGAACTTTGCTTGTACTCCATTGGGTGCCCTTGTTTCTGGAGTGTGATAAACACACTGGCAAGGTACAGCATGGAAAGCTTGCTCAGCATCTGAAGAGGAAGCAAACAAAGCTGAAGTGAGAAGCTCCAGTGCCATCACTGTCCATGGCAGACCGATCCAGCGCCTTGCCCAGGGCGGTTTCCCAAAGCAAGGGAGCCTCAGGGGGAGCCGAGAGAGCTGCCAGGACAGGCCCAACGGGCAGACAGGATACATGATACAGAGGTTTCCCTATCCTCTCTCCACCTAGCTTAACTCAGTGACTTAAGGGATAGGGGGCAATGGTAACAAGTTCCTGCCTGGTGCAGCAGGCAAGTGTCCTCTGTGACTGCTCCACCTTCTTAGGTGTGCTGGTGTAATAGGTGTGAGGCTCTGCAAGTGGAAGTGAACATTAACATGTTTAACATCTTTGTTGGCAACATGGACAATGGGATTAAGTGCACCCTCAGCAAGTGTGCTAATGACGCCAAGCTGTGTGGTGCAGTCAACATGCTGGAGGGAAGGGATGCCATCCAGAAGGACCTTGACATGCTTGAGAGGTGGGCCCATGTGAACTGCATGAAGTTCAACAAGGCCAAGTGCAAGGTCCTGCACATGGGTCGGGGCAATCCCAAGCACAACTATAGGCTGGGTGGAAAACAAATTGAGAGCAGCCCTGAGGAGAAGGACTTGGGGGTGTTGATTGATGAGATGGCAATGCACACTTGCAGCCCAGAAAGCTAACTGTATCCTGGGCTGCATTAAAACAGCATGACCAGCAGGTCAAGAGAGGTGATTCTACCTCTCTGCTCTCGTGAGACCCCACCTGGAGTACTGTATTCAGCTCTAAGGTCCCCAGTACAGGAAAGACGTGGACCTGTTGGAGCAAGTCCAGAGGAGGACCATGAAGATGACCAGAGGGCTGGAGGAGTTCTCCTATGAAGACAGGCTGAGAGCTGGGATTGTTCAGCCTGGAGAAGAGAAGGCTCCGGGAAGACATTATAGCAGCCTACGGGAAAGCTGGAGAGGGACTACTGATGAGGGAGTGTAGTGATAGGACAAGGGGTTCACAGATTCACAGATTCACAAATCAGTAAGGATTGAAAGGGACCTCTAGAGATCATCTAGTCAACCCCACCCCCAAAGCAGGATCACCTAGAGCAGGTTACACAGGATTGCATCCAGGTGGGTTTTGAATATCTGCAGAGAAGGAGACTCCACAACCTCTCTGGGGAGCCTGTTCCAGTGCTCAGTCATCCTCAGAGTAAAGAAGTCTTTCCTCATATGCAGATGGAACTTCATGTGTTCCAGTTTGTGTCCATTTTCCCTTGTCCTGTCACTGGGCACCACTGAAAAGAGTCTGGCCCCATCCTCTTGACATCCACCATTTAGATATTTATAAGCATTGATGAGATCCCCTCTCAGTCTTCTCTTCTCCAGGCTAAGCAGTCCCACCTCTCTCAGCCTTTCCTCATACAAGAGATGCTCCAGACCCCTCATCATCTTTGCAGCCCTCCACTGGACTCTCTCCAGTAGTTCCCTGTCTGTCTTGACCTGGGGAGCCCAGAACTGGACACAGGACTCCAGAGGTGGCCTCACCAGGGCAGAGTAGAGGGGGAAGATAACCTCCTTTGACCTGCTGGCCATGCTCTTCTTAATGTCCCCCAGGATACCATTGGCCTTCTTGGCCATGAGGGCACACTGCTAATTCATGGAGAGCTTGTTGTCGACCAGGGTGATGGGTTTAAACTGAAAGCAGGTAGATTTAGATTAGATATTAGGAAGAAAATCTTTACTGTGAGGGTGGTGGAGGTTTCCCAGAGAAGCTATGGATGCCCCATCCCTGGAAGTGTTCAAGGCCAGGTTGGATGGGGCTTTGGACAACCTGATCTAGTGGAAGGTCCCTGCCCATGGCAGGGGGGGTTGGAACTAGATGATCTTTAAGGTCCCTTCCAACCCAAACCACTCTATGATTCTATGATTCTATGATTAACAAGGACAATGGTTTATCTGGCTTGGAAGTGTCACCGAGGTTAAGTCTCCCTTCTGAAGGGAATAGAAGGCCCAATATTCACTTCTTAGGGAAGTCTGCGGCCCCCCTGGGGCCCAGGTTAAAGATGTGAAAAGAAAGCTTCCTACCCTGGTATGAGCCTCAGATGACTATCCATTATTGATCTTTCAGGTAGGGAGTGATGAAGTTGCAACAAGAAGTCAGAGGGCAATCAAGAGAAAGTTCAGGGCCTTCGGACGACTGGTCAAGGGATCAGAAGCACAAGTAGTGTTCTCCTCTATCCTTCCAGTTGCAGGGAATGATGAGGAGAGAAACAGGAAGAGCCAGCAGATCAATTCCCAGCTCTCAGTGTGGTGTGACCAGCAGAATTTTGGGG
>VXBL01009404.1:0-19288 GCA_013400195.1 Aramus guarauna
AGAATTGGGATTGTTCAACATGGGGAAGGGAAGGCTCCGGGAAGACCTTACTGCGGCCTTCCATTACATGAAGGAGGCCTGCAAGAAAGCTGGAGAAGGACTGTTTACAAGGGCAGGTAGTGACAGGATAAAGGGTAATGGCTTTAAACTAAAAGAGGGTAGATTTAGATTTGATATTAGGAAAAAATTGTTTACTGTGAGGGTGGTGAGGCACTGGAACAGATTCCCAGAGAGGTTGTGAATGTCCCCTCCCTGGAAGTGTTCAAGGCCAGGTTGGATGGGGCTTTGGGCAACCTGGTCCAGTGGAGGGTGTCCCTGCCCATGGCAGGGGGGTTGGAACTAGATGGTCTTTAAGGTCCTTTCCAACCTAAACCATTCTGTAATTATGCCATGCTGCATACATGCAGACCCAAAATTTTGCTAACAACCTTATAACTGACATTCTTGAAGGTTGTGTTTTGGGGGGGGGGGTTTGCATATTTTGATAATAAAATTTTCATTTTAATGTAGTATATATTGCTATATGGAGGAGGGTACATTTCTTAAAAAAGACAGGAATGTATCACCTGTAGCAGCAGCTCAAACCCTTTTAGTCACAATTTGGATTCTAAACACATAAAACTGCAAAGCAGGTTTCTAACACTTTAGCTGACTGCATTAAAAAAACAGTCATTACCATTAATTTTATTGCAACAACACCTGGGATCCTAGTTACGGGTCAAGACCCTCTTGTTTCCATTGCTAAACTAACACAGGATAAAAAGGCTGCTCTTGCCCAAAAGGGTATTACACTCTAAATATAAGATAAGAAAAGCTCTAACAGATGGGTGCAGCCTGATGGAGCACAGGGAAGCAAAGAGGGCATAGATAGACATGCTCTTTGCACTGAAGGGACGAGAAGCACTAACATTTCTAATTCCAGTCTTTGCTGCAAGGCATTTGATAGCCTGGAAAAGGACAGGAACAGTTAGTTTGCCTAGCGAGCAGTAACATTAAATGCTGAGACTCTTTGTGAAGTGACAGTATGACCATCTCCTTAAAGGAGATGATTTATATATATTCCAATTATATGCTTGCTAATGCTTTGCATTAGCTATATGTTTAGACTTGTTTGTTTTATCTGTAATCTAAAAATTAGATTAACATAATACAATATTAAAAATAAGCAGTTAATTTACTTATGTTATTAATTTCTTTTAGTTTAAGAAACCCACAAAAAAATCTTGGGCTTTTTTTTTTTTTTTTTGGGGGGGGGGGACACAAACCAGGATAATTTGAAAAAAAATATAAAAGGCATTTGTCTTCACCTCAAATAAATTAATGACATTATAGCTGTTTGTAAACTTTTCTAAGTAAAAAGAAAAAAGTTAATTAAAATAATTTGCTATATATAGTACTTTGCATGTGTTGATTGCCACAGTCATGGAAAGTCGATATTGAAAATATCCCTATGTCCTCCTTTCAATGAAGTGGGGAAGAGAAAAAAAACCTGCTGACTTGCAAAAGCAAGAAGGATTTAAATCTCCTATGTATCCAAATATAGCCATCTGACAAATTGCTGCTGATAAGAGCTGTACATGTTTACCACAAAGAAGAGTTTCCAGTACATTTCTTTTCCAAATTTACTTACTCCTTGATAAATGAGACTGAAAGAATTTATGACCTAGCTCCACAAGAATGCAGGTGCATTTACCATTTATACTAGAGCTTCTATGCATCAGTAAGTATAAATGTTTAGAGAGTTATCATAAAATATCAAGAGGACTCTGTTCCTTGCAGATCTGCTGGGTTAGCCCTTAAAACTCTTACACATAGCTCTTACATGTAATATAGTCAGGTCTCTGCCTTGGAATAAACATATCTCTGCTGTAAGGGAAATCTTTATTGTGTTATACTATAAGATTGTTGCAAAGGTATATTGGAGGATCCCTCACAATATTAAAAAAAGAGCTGTGCAGCTGTCTTATTTGTTTAGACATCGACAGAATGCCAGTTCTGTGTCCCAGAGATGCAATCTGCAGCCTTACGCAGCAGCAAGGTAGTCATGCAGCGTAGGGGTGAGAGGGACAAGCCACCCAAAGCCTGCCCAGTCAGCCTGCAGGGCTGGCCCACCAAGCAGGACAAACTCAGCCATCCCGTTCCCATTCCACATGGCAAATGGTCCTGGAGGAAAATTCCTCCAGTAATAACCTCCATGGTCATGCAGAAGACCAGCTAGCTTTTTGGAGACTGTCTTGGAGCTCCTCTCAAAGGGACATGTCTCCCCCCATATCACTCCCTTCTTTCCTCTCTCATCAGAATGTACTGTAGTTGTACACATAAAAAAATTTCTCTGGAAAGAGAGGTTTTTGCTACATGCTGAAGGAGAAAGGTAAGTAGCTCGTTCACATGAACTAGCTACCATCTTAAGAAATATTTGGGGCTCTGACTGCAGAATTGTGTCTGGGCTGGTCCTCGGGGATTTGTCCAGCCCAGTAGAAGAAAAGGTAAAAGAGCAAAAACCTTACTCTGCAGACAAAAGAAGATAGGATTTCATCTAGAAGGGTTAATGTTTAATGCATGAACATAGTCAGACTCTGGCTAGAAACCGGGGCTTGAAATGTGTACAGGTGTTGGTACTTCATGTGCACTGTGTTTTGTGGGGTGTTTATCTAGCATTTTGCATTAGGTGGGAGAGCTGCAGAACTCCACCCTGTTCTTACTTGTGACTAAACAAGTATTTTTTAAAAGATAAATTTCCAACATTGTTTTCTAATAAAATGCTAATATTACAAGTATTTCATATCAGGCCTGTTGCTCTACCACTTACAAGCAGTGAACAGGCCAAGGAGTGATCAACCAGAGACACTTTGGAAATCACATTATAATCCATGCATCTGTAGTGCCTTCACTAGGGTGGATTCCAACCTTTCTGTAGGATAAAAAGTATCTCTTCTTGCACTTATGGCCTTCCAAAATAAAGATATAAATTATTTAATACACCACACCTTGGTGATGACAAGAAATTAAATGCTCCTCACAAAGCAATTTTATCCATATCTCCAAGGTGGCATGAATTTTACCCTAATGATATAGAAATTTTACTTTCTTATTCTAAGCAGTGATACTTGCAATTCACAGTTGAGTTTTGTCAGATAATTAAAGCTAATTGTCAGGTTTCCAGCACTTCTGTGGGCTCATCTGTGTTTTTGTTGTTATCAGCAACATTACAATTAGATCTTAGATTTTTTTTTCTTTTTTTAATCCCTTTATAGAACATCTCTTCTTCCTGAAACTACTAAGTTCATTGAATATTTATTACACCATGAAAACTTCATTTTCAGTGAGCATGATGGGTCAATATCTTGTTATAAATTTGTCGAGTTACATGAGTTAAAGCTTTACAAAATGTAATTATTTCTATGATAGTTTCTAAGTATATATTCAATTAGAAATACAACAGCCACTTTAGTGGCTGTTTAGTCAGCCTTACAAAAGAATTACATAGGATGTCACTTTTCATATTAAATTAATTTTTGGTAGACTTAACAAAGGTTAAGCTTGTATCTAAAAATGCTGTAACCAAAGGGAATATGCATTTAGTTTTGAAAACTCGATGAGTTTTAAAAGTCTTTAAAACATCTGTCTCACTATATGTCTGCAGATAGTTAAAAACTTTCCCTAAGCATCTAGAGAAAGATATAGCTTCCTCTAGACCAGTGTCCAAGAAGAACAACGGTCAATGTATCTGCAAAGGATACTCCATCATTTAAGGCAAACATTAAAAAGGAAGCAGATATGAGGGTAACCATTTCACATGTGCCTTTGACTGCAGAAATCTGTATATCCTGAATGTGCAAGCTTCATGGAGCAGTGGGGCATACATGGACCTTCAATTTTTATCTTTGTTTTTGTTTTCTGACTGTGCTGTGTCCAAGTTCAAACTTTCTCTGGATGTTATAACAGATGCTCAAAAATTTGAGTAGAATTCCCAAAGTCTATAGAGGATTACAATTTCATCTGACCTACATTCAAACCCTGATTTTATTTTTATTTTTTTTTTAATTTGATCCATAGAAAGAAATGAACTAGATGCAAAGATATGGCCCAGATCTCAGCAGGTTTTTGCCTTGGATTTTGGCATATGCCCATCTCTTCATTTGTTAATTTTGGAAGATCCTAAAATCTGCTGTTCATGAATCCTCATGTATAATTTTGGAGAGAAGATGTCATCTCATCAATCACAGAATCACATAGGATTACAGATTGGTAGGGGTTGGAAGGAACCTCTAGAGATCATCTAGTCTTACCTCCCTGCTAAAGCAGAATCACTTAGAGCAGGTTACACAGGATCATGTCCATGTGGGTTTTGGGTATCTCCCGAGATGGAGGATCCACTACCTCTCTGGGAAGCCTGTTCCAGTGCTCTGTCACCCTCAAAGTGAGGAAATTTTTCATCATATTGAGATGAAACTTCCAGTGTTCCAGTTTGTGCCTGCTGTCCCTTATCTTGTTGCTGGGCACCACTGAGAAGAGTCTGTCCCCATCCTCTTGACATCCACTCTTCAGATATTTATAAGCATTGATGAGACCCCCTCTCAGTCTTCTCTTCTCCAGGCTAAACAGATCCAGGTCTCTCAGCCTTTCCTTGGACGAGACATACTCCCATCCCCTAATCATCTTTGTAGCCCTCTGCTGGACTCTCTCCAGTAGTTCCCTGTCTTTCTTGAACTGGGGAGCCCAGAGCTGGACACAGCACTCCAGATGTGGCCTCACCAGGGCAGAGTAGAGGGGGAGGATAACCTCCCTGGACCTCCTGGCCACTCTCTTAATGCACCCCAGGATACCATAGACCTTCTTGGCCACGAGAGCATACTGCTGGTTCATGGAGAGCTTGTTGTCCACCAGCACTCCCAGGTCCTTCTCCGCAGTGCTGCTTCCCAGCAGGTCAGACCCTAGCCTGTGCTGGTGCTTGGGGTTATTCCTCCCCTGGTGCAGGACCCTACACTTGCCTTCACTGAATTTCATTAGGTTCCTCTCTGCCCAACTCTCCAGCCTGTCCAGGTCTCGCTGAATGGCAGCGCAGCCTTCTGGTGTATCCACCACTCTGCTCAGTTCAGTATCATCAGCAAACTCGCTGAGGGTACACTCTGTCCCCTCATCTAGGAAATTAATTAATACATTGAACAAAATTGGACCCCGTCCTGACCCCTGGGGTACACCACTAGCTACAGGCCTCCAACTAGACCCTGCACCACTTATCACAACCCTCTGAGCTCTGCCATTCAAGCTTTGTTTCTGAGACTGGCATGGTTTTGAAACTCTCAATTATCTTTCTTTTAATTTTAAAATATTACATTTCTTGTCATTTCCTTTGTCTGCGAGCTCCCCAAAAATATGATGTTAATGATTTCACATGGAGGTGTGAATGGTACATATAGCACTTACATAATGAAGGCTTTATTTTGCTTTATGCCTTAGGCTTTAAAGAGATGAACAACTCAGATTTGAAGCATGAAATCTTATAAAATTTGTCCTCTCCCCTCTAAAGTTTTTACCTACTTAACAGAAAGAGACACAGAGTACTTGATAGAAAAGGGGTCATTTTTTTTCTCTTTGTTTACATATTAAAGGGATTTTTTGGTGTTTTGTATTGTCTATAATGTGGGCATTCGTCAAGCAAAAGTGTATAAAATTTTATATATATCTGTAAAAAATGTTCTGTAGTTTCCGTCACGGTAATACGCATGTGCCTCACTTCTGCTGGCACTTAGAAGTCCACTAAGCACTAAGTCCACTTAGTACAATCTGCTTGTACAAGGTTAACATAATTAACTCTTCAATATCTGGATAAGATGGTGCAATGAATCCACCAGAAGGGTACCAAGGATTATGACCCAAAGAAATGGGGGAAAATATTAAAACAGACATAAAGTAGATTTAAAAATATGCAGTTTGTGTGTCACAAAGGAAAGAGAGAGCTGATGGTATGAACTGTGGAGGGTAGATACCTCTGCCATGCATTGATCTGAAGCACTGATCCCCATACTAGCTGCATGCATGGCGGTTCCCTGGCAACATGGCTGGTGCCTGGGCTCTGGTCCCAGGGTCACAGTGAGCAGCCTTGAGGGGCTTTGCCCAGAGAAGTTGTTGATGCCCCCTCCCTGGAAGTGTTCCAGGCCAGGTTGCTTTGAGTAAGCTTGTCTAGTGGAGGGTGTCCCTGCCCATGGCAGGGGAGTTGGAACTAGGTGATCTTTAAGGTCCCTTCCAACCCAAACCATTCTGTGATTCTATGGTATTTGTTTTCTTTCTCATTTTAGATGTCTAATGTTTGCAGGAAAGTGTGCTAGCAAAATAAAGACCAACGAGAGTAGATCAATGCTACCAATTTCTCATTGTCATGCAGTCATTATGCTTATGTCTGTTATACTAATATTGAAGTTTTTCTCGCCTAAATTTCATGCACTGCCACTTAACTTTTACTTATTTGGAATGTTAGCTAATTCTGCTCTTCAAATGCAGCCTCTAGGCCGGAGCTGTTCCTTTGTAGCCTGTATTTGTTGACACGTTGTGTACATGCACCTCAGGTTTCGTCTTACGCATATAACATTTATTTATTATCTTTTCCTGTATTTTAATACTGTGCAATTATGCCATTTGGGCACTCATGGTGGAGCTGCATTTTCACACTCCTGGGACCTGCAGCTGTACGACACCTTCAGGACTGTGGGGGTTTCTATTTTTAGTACATATTTTTTCTAACCTGTGTGAAGAAAAGCCTGGTTTGTGTTCTATTTGTGACCTGGTGCAATAAGGTCTGCCACATTTACAGTTATCCCAAAGCAGTGGTTAAAAGTACGATTGCTCCTGTCATCTCTGGGGGTCTTTAATCCTTAAACCATCTGCTCTAGTACCTGGGAGTGTCTCCTAACATGACAGGCAAAATTCAGTTGTAGATGAAACCTGTAAACAAATGATCAGGTTTTGTGACAATGAAAGGATAACAGCAACATTCCATGGGATTAAGTAGCAGGAATGATGCTGTGTAGTGTATTAACAGTTTGGGGAAAAAATGCAAATGTCTTAGAAGCAAAAAACTGCAGATGTCAAAAATATTTTGGCTAGACAGGGATTAAAATGGCTTTGAGAATCTTGAAAAGAACTCAAATACCTTAAATGAGTAATCACCATGAGAATAGAGGCAATGACTATTCAATAACACAGGGTCATGCACACTAGAAGTAGTAAAACAATTTGGTCATCTTATATACCTCTGAATTTTGAATGCATTGTATCAGCCAGAAACAACTAGAGAGTAACTGGAAAATTCTTTGGAAGCAATGTTAAAAGCAAAGCTAATGTTGTAATGTCTAATGAATGAGAAGTAACGTTTGGTAAGGTAGAATATATTAATTATACTGTCAATTAAATTATGGTATTATCTTATTTAAAATACCATATTAGTTCTAGTCTTCTATCCTCAAATTATGTTTGACTGTGACATGAAGAAGCACATTCTGAAGAAGCAACATGGACAGTTGATGGAAGTGATTCAAACATATAAAATCCATCTCATAGAGACTGTAATCCCAAGTGCTTTTACCTAAAAAGAAGGGAATTCGGTTACTTGTTCTATCTTAGCAACTGTCTTGCCTTAAGTTTTATTTTTTAAAGGTTAATGTTTCAAAGAAAGAGAGTACAGATATAGGCTAAAATCTTGGCTTCACTGAGATCAGTGGGATCTTTGCAACAGTTTTTGTCCATTTAAAATTGAAATATGAGATGATCTTTTGCAGACTTGAGTGTGGAGCTATGTAATGAAGGGGTGGTGTGATTTCCCATGCAAACCTACAGGTTCTGCCTGATTCTAGATATGAAATGAGGGGCTGTCAGCAGTGACTAGGGACTGCTGCAGTGAGGGCTAATATAGCTCTCAGGGAACATGGTAATTTTCATTAAAAATTTCATTCCAGTGAAGAAGAATCTAATTCTCTTGTATACTTTTCTCTTTTCCTTAATGACCCTAAACTATTCATTGCAACACAAATTACTAGGCATAAAACATACAGACTACTGTCTTAAAAATTATAATCTATTTTTATCACAAGGCTGTAAGTGCTGCAGTTCAGGACATTTTTTTATTATTATTTTTCACTGTTTGGTGACTTATTTATACCTTTTGTCTTTTGTTCTCCAGTATTTCTAGGTTTTGTTTGGTTTGGGATGCTTTTGTATTGCCTGCTATTTCATAAGGTACAGTTTTAGGTTTTAGAGAAGTATAAAGAAGACGCGGCATCTAATAAAGCCATTGCCATTTTACTCAAACATAACCCTTAAAGATAACCCACACTTGACAGTGTCCATTAGTTTACCCCAGCATTACTCATTACATATTCTCCTTCCCTGTTATCAGCATAACATTGCTTACTATCTTTCCTCACTAGCATGAAAGAGCCAAGTATGGTCTGGCCCTAAATGAGGTTCAAATACTGTTTAAACACAAAAAAGGTGGTGATGCAGGAACAGATAGGCTTTTCTACCTTAGCATTACCCCTAGGAATACTTAAAGTCCCTGAATTTGATATGGAACCACAGTTGAGAGAAGGTGGGCCTTTGTCCCACCCTTTCTCTTCTAATATCATTGCCACTGGTCTGTTGGGGAACCGTTCCTTCTTTCAGGCATTCAGGGATGCTCTGAGAGATACTCCTCATCCATTCCTCTCCACCTCCTCACACAGTAGTCCAAAATAAACCAGGGAGTTTTGGTCTACTTTTTAACTGGAAAAAATATGTGCCTGTTTTATAGAATAAATGGTGTAGTTAATTAAAACATTAGAAAATGTAACCATTTTCTAAGTCATTGAAATGAAGTACCAGACAGCATTTTGTTAAGTGTCTGACATATAAGGAAAATTTAAGTGGTACTGTAGCATGAATCTACAAATTATAGGGAGTGATGTGCCTACTTGCAATGCAGTGCAAGCACCAAACTGAGGGAAGACCGAGTTTCTGGATATCCAGTAAATGAGATAATGTGTTTTGCATCTGATTATAAAGTATATCATCTATGGACGCTTAAATGCTTGTTTGTGTTTCTGCTAGTGCTTGAGCACTTCACAGGTACAGGTAAATGAAACTCAATACAGATTCTTTCAGCAATATTCAAAGTAGTCTAACGGAGCTAGACATCCAATTCCTACTGATTTGTCCAATGGGACTTGATTACTTAAGTGCTCTTTTTCCCTTTGAAAAATCTTCCTCTTAATTATGCTAATTGGTGCTGTTAAATGTTTTCAAAGTCACAGAGCTATATCTAGATAATGCTAATTCAGAACCAGGCAAGATTCATAATGTTAAATTCTAGGAAGCGTCCTCTGACTACAAGGTATATTTATTTCTCTCTTCTTCCCTGAGGGCAGAAATTAACTACTCAGGTTTGCCAGAGGATCTACTGAGAGCTGTTACCTACAGAAACCAAAAAAAGTAAAAGGCATCAGTCAGTCATGCTATCTCATCTATATTTATTGGCTAATGAAAGTATATGCATCCAACCGTACCTTGTCTCTACCCCCAAATGGAAAAAAATATAGAGCTGTCAACAAAAATCTGAAAAGTATAGTTGATCTGGAAGATCTTGCAGCATTTTATATACTTGGCTCAAACTTCATCCAATACAGTTTCTACAAAAGGTCATGATTAAGATCAACTATAACAGCCAAAATAGAAATGAGAAGATGTAAACATGTCCTTAACTGCAAATCAGAGGAATATATTTGCTGTTTTTTCACTTTCAGAGATATATTTTCTTTTCCAAATCTCATGAGTCTATCTCTAAAGAAACTCACCTAATAGATTTTCTTTATATAGTGGACATTTGTTTTAGCAATTGTTAACAATTTGCTAAAATTTGTTGTAGCACAGTGATAAGCCGTTCATCTTACTGAGTAAGATCATTTGTCTCACCCTGAGTTATGCCACAGAACTGGACATAGAGTTCTGAACTCATCTCAGGTACTGATGTCCTGGCCAGAAGTGCTTGTTAGCAACTCTAAAATACTAGTATTGTATTTGGTACTTTGGTAGTAGAATTATATCAGAAATATTATAGGGACTTCTACTGTTTGATACAATGTAGGCATTTATTTTTCTGCCTTACGTTTACTAGCAGTAATGCATCCTTTAGGAACAATGACGTTTCAGTAGGCTGGGGTTTTTTTGCTTGATAACCTTGAACGTAAAGTGTGCTGTAAAGGAGAAACCGTTTTACATCTATCAATGAAAGAATGGAGTCATACACCTTTTCTGGATAGTGTTCAAAGTGTATTAGTCTGAAAATGAGTCTCAAAATGTTTCATATAAAGTTACCAGAGGTAAACTCAATTCTTTTTTGTTTGATAGATGAATCTAAGGTGGAGAAACTTGCGATCAGCTGCAATATGACCACCAGGAACAATGAATGTGAAATTCATTGAGATAAAAAAAGGCAGAAAAAATGGGAATACAGAGATCAAGAATCAGTGGCTTTTAGAACACTTCCAGGAAAGAGATTTTTCTCCTAAGAAGCATTGTTTCAGTATTGATACATCAGTTCTAGTTATATAAAATAACTTACTTAATATGCTTCAGTTTTGTACTTTTTCATACAACTAGAATACTTTCAAAACCTGATGCTGAACTTTATGATTGTATTTCTTTACATTAAGTTTAGATTGATTTTTTTTTTAACTCTATCTACTCTCTGGCAGGGGTTTTCTTAGGTTTTCATTCTTTATTCTTTAATGTGTGGGATTACATCCCCTAACATGAGCATAGGAATGAAATCTGTCATATAAAGAGCCATATAATTGTTGAGGAAATGTAGTGTAATCTCAGAAAAACAGTAGCACACAAAGAGAGGACTGGTATTGGTTCAGGCTTTTTTGTTTGTTTGTTTGTTTGTTTGTTTGTTTTGGTTTGGTTTTTTTTAGCTTTGCTTTTCTTTCTTTTTAAATAATTAGGAGCCACAAGTATAAAATAGCTTCATGTGATTAATACTTTCTATCAAGGCAAAAATCAAGGAGATTTTCATATGCTTTCTCATCTGTTGGCAAGTTAAACCAGCCCACTCAGTACCGCCATCTTATGACAATGCAGACCACTTTCATTTATACTTTTGATTAAGTTCACTGACCTGCATAGAGTGAGTCGACAGGGTCATGGCTAGACCTTACGCTGTCAGTACTCAGCTCTTCTGGCTTAGCCTTTTCTGTAGAAGAGAGTGCAAGAAAGTATGGAGCTGAGGATGGTAGCATCCATGGCTCACAAGTCTACTGTAGGTAGTAAATTCTTACAGATTTTTCCCCAACTTAATTGGAAGTGCTGGGACAGATACTTTAAATCTGCCCCCTACTTTTGCAGATATTCTGTACAAGGGGATTCCCCCCAGTTCATACTTAGATTCATCCAAAATGAAGAAATGGATGCTGACTGAAGTGGAGAGACAATAAGCTTCAGGAGGTGATTCAGTCCGTCAGCTCTCAGCTTACAACAGGGGAATCCCCAACCAATTTTTCTGAAATAAAACTCTGCCTGCCAGGAATAATTTTTTTGGCAGTTCTGGCTGAATATCCAGGAAAGATTCCCACTCTCCCAAGAAAACTGCTTAACAACAAAATTGTGCACACAAATTGATTGTCTTTTTTTTCCTATCTTGATTTTTGTGAAGCATTGTGTTTATGCAATTCATTCAGGTTGTTTTCCTTTTCCAAAAAAGGAACTGCATACTTTTTGTTGCTTTGGGGTTTTTCTATTGGTTTGTTGTTGTTCTTTAAATATCTATGAGGCAGCAGCTAATTTTACTTTCTCTAGCACACATAAACTCATTTAGCAAAATGAAAGGAACAATTAGAACATAAGGAACAAAAATGAACAATTTAGAAAATACTTACTGAAGCATCTTTTGAAAATTATTTCCAGTTTGTAAGTTATGTTTATGACTCTTTTCTAAAGTAAAAAGCTCGAAATATGTAATTATTATTATAACAATTTAGTCTTAGAATCTCAAAAAGCTTTCCAAGCATTAATTAATGGAAAGAATCAAATCAATATTGCATTCTTACTGCAGTATTATTAGGTGATGATTTCTTTCTTTTCAGTGCCTTAATGGATTTTGTGAATTATCTCATTAGACCTGCAATATGCAATTCAAAATCACTTGATTTCCATACAGAAATACAGTTCTTGTCATAAATAATCATGCATTAAAAAAAAGTACTCCACAGACACAATCCTTTACATGTTGTATAAATTCCTACAGTTTAATGTTCTTTTTATTCTTGGAATTGTGTGAAGAATGCAGTGTCTTCTAAATAAATATTTTTTAGAATGATTTTGTCTTACAGAATGTGTAGTTTTCCTGGTGTTAGTATTCCTTAATAGTTCTTCTTATGCTTTATTTTTCAGGTTGGCTTCATGAGCTAGGAAAACGTATTGAGTCTCCTTACTATGAGAATAACACACTAGGAGGCCCATCAATCAGAAGTGCCTATATAGCTGCCCTATATTTCACCCTCAGCAGCCTCACCAGTGTTGGGTTTGGAAATGTTTCAGCCAATACTGATGCTGAAAAGATCTTCTCCATTTGCACAATGCTGATTGGGGGTAGGTACAAATGCTAAGCATCATGTAAAACATTTTGGGGGAGGGTAGGGACGAGCAAAGTAAGAGCTGAAATTTTGCTAAGTTTTTTTAAAACAAAACCAACCACCACAAAAAGTTTAATTTAAAATGGCAAAAGAAGGAAATATCTTTGTTGGTTTTACACTAGATAAACTCTCTTAAGCAGACATATTTCTAACTTTTTGATCACTTATGGTAACAAAAGTCAGTTGTCACCCAGTAAAACGCAAACACGTTATTGTCAGTGTGTGACCCAGCCACGTGCCAGGGGACCGCCTGCATTTTGGTAACGTGCCAGACACTTCTCCACTCAGCCAGGTAATAGGTGCGCATTCAGCTCCAGTTCAGTCCCCACAGCAGCCCTGGGAAAGATGGCGAGGGGAGGTGGGCAGCCCACCGGTGTATCTGGCTGTGAGCTGCTGCGTACCCACATCTGAAGGACCAGCCCAGAGCCAAGGCAACGGAGACAGGACAGAGCCAGGAGGACTGTTTGGCGAGCCATAGGTGACTTTATCATAAACAAAAAGCAGTTTAATTATCGCTAAGCAAACTTTACCACATCACTGCTTCAGATTAGAATCAAAATGCCATGTTTTTTGTCATATTTGGAGCTCTTAGTAGTGTCGTTATGTTAATTACCTAGCAGTACTGTTGGAGAGAGCCATGTGCTCATTTACTGTCACCTTCTTTCTGCTGAGGCACCTGGGCAAAATCAGTGAGCTGGTGGCACCTGCAGAGCTTGGTAAGCCCAGGGCAGTGGAGGAAGTACCTGCAGCTCTCTCTTTACCTTCACCTTCCCTCAAAAAATCTAGCTGTGTTATTTCATAGTGTGTGCATCGTACAACTCAAAGACATCGCAGTGAGTGTGAAGGGTAAAAGCAAATCACCTCTAGAGTACTGCCCTCCCTCATTTTTTTTTTTTTTTTATTTTTTTTCTGCTTGCCTAATTGTTCTGGAAATACTAGTAGATATTTCTCCAGAGATACTCAGTAAGACACTGGTTGTCAGCTTTGCAGCATAAATTTTTCTGAGCAAAAATAAATTCACAACTTGACACTGGAAGGCCAGGGAACATGATGAATGACCCGTAAACTATATATTTGCAGCATCAAGTGGTATAAAAAGTGCTCAGTGAATTATTGTAATTTTTCCCAGACCTGAAAATGAGTAGCAGTAATATAATGAATCATCCAAGAATGATATCATTTTGGTTTTGACAATGTCACAAAATCACTAGCAGCTCATTAATTGCTTTTGCTGGTAGCATAAAATTATAGTTTTAAAAAACAATGTGGTCTCTCTTTGGGGCTTTTACTACATAAAATCTGTTGGAATGAAGGAAGGATTTTTCTTTTCTATCAAGAAATCAAGAGATATCCTGTGCAAGGCGATGATGAATATTTAATTCACTTTGATATGACAGAGCTTTCACAAACTTAATAGAGTAGAATATAAAAGTATCCTATACTTTTATTTAGTCCAGTTGTAGCAATTTCTTTTTCATTTCTTGTATAATTAAGTGGTAGATCTAATATGCTTGTGCACTGAATAAATTGTGAAGAACTAGTCAACTGAATGTGATAAGAGGGAACTGAAAACTGAAAGGCAGAGTTACTCACAGGCAAGCAGGTAGAAGAATGACTAAATCCTGGAGGGCCGAGGGAACAAAATACATCCAGGTAAGAAAGCAGAACAGGCTAGTTTGCAGATATTTTCTTGAAGAATTGTATTTTAGGCTATTTGAGAAAAACAGCAGAGCAAGGAAACTCAAAGAAGGAGTGAGCATCATACAGCCCAACTTGTGAGCATGCCTCAGAAAACTCCATTAGGAATAAAGTACTAGTTTGTATAGTTGAGGGCATAATACATTTTCATTTCTTAAAACATATTTTGATGTATAGTTTTGGTTGATATTTAATTTTAGAATTTCCTAGTGGAAAGTGATGTCTAGAAAAAAATTGACGTCAGTTTTTTACAATTTTTAGACCAAGCTATTAGTTTATGAAGTTTCAGTTATAATGGATACCATGATTCAGTTTGTCAGTAGTTTGTCTGTACCTCTTTAATGTGTGTCACTGCAAATTGAAAGAATGAAGTGAATTTATTGTAACCTTAAAGAAAGTTGAATCCAGGAAAAAAAACTAAGTGTGGGTAGTCAGGCAACACTAAGTGTGAATTTAACAGATAAATAACTTAAAATATTCTCATTTGATTTTTACCTACCTCTTGGTATTAATTTTTATTTTGCATGAATTTGAAATTACAATGTAAGACAAGTAATATTATGACAATAAAACATCTTATTCTATACAGTATTTCTTCTTAAAGTTGGAGAGAAAAGTTATGTATTAAAATTTAACCAGAATTCCTAGGACACCCAGCATCTGTAAAATATTAATCAGATCTGTCCTCCTGCAGATGACTGTACTATGTGCTGTCTTGTATTCTCCGTGTTCTTTGAGCAAAGAATGTGCAGTTTTGTATTTATGAGACTAGAGGCCCATTCTAGTAGCTCCAGTCCTTTCTGTGTTCAGAGGTGTTCCTCTGTTCCCTAAGCAACAAAAACGTAATTTAGACTATCCATTAAAATCAAGACAACTTTATGAAACATGATTCCTAGAAGTTTTTCACTTGTCCTGCTTGGTTTTAGAGAATGGATTAATTGATGTCTTACAGAATGTAGGGTAGTTCTGTGATTATTTGATAAAGAAATCTAATGCCTATCACAGCCAGGAATAGCTTGTCATCATCAGTAGCAGCTGTTTTCCCATGTACATATGCAGACAGAATCTCCCATAATAATAAAATTCTTGATGAAATTTGTTCCTATAATAACATCACAGAGATCTCTACCCTGTTCAGCTTCTAACTTTGCAGCCTGTTTGGACACTCACAGTAACACATGATTTTTACATATACATCCATACACCACCTAATGCTTTATCCCTCCCCCATTTTAAATGGATTATCATGGCCTTAAAGAGGCTACACCATGTCTTTAGCGTATTTAGCTGTGTATGGCTGAATTGTTTCAGCCCTAGCTGGCATATTTCTATCATAATGTCCTGTATAGCACTACACCAGTCCCTCATGTTTTGCTGCCCAACTTCTGACATTAACAACTGAGTAATGTCAGGTGACATATCTGATCCTTTTCTTTCTGCCCTGCTTTTCATTTATCTTCCAACTAATGCAGTTGTATTGACTTAATCATATCATTGGCTCCCCTCTACAAGAATGCATATTGTATTGTGAAACTGCATTGTACTGCAGTGCTTCCTCTGTTTTTTTGCACTCCCTTCACAATAAAACCAAAGGTATTATTACTAGCTCCTTTGTGTTTTACTCAGCCTGTAAAAATTTTCAACACTCAAAAACAAAGAATTTTCTGCCTGTTTCTACCAAGTAAAAGCGTTACTAACCACCAAAACACATCCTTTCCTCCTGTTCTACTTTGTCTCTCCTCACTCACACTGGACTTCTGTAAATTGCAATACAAGGTCAACATCTTATTTGTCTTGTTTACAAACTGATTCCTTTGTCACTCTGAGGAGTCTGTCTGCTTTCTTTCAAGCACTAGAAAGACAGATATTCCTTAAGAGTAATAGTCAAGTTCTTTAATAGTTTTTTCAATAAACAATTTATAAATGTGTATATTATATACCTCAAATCAATACCACATGTCAGACAATCTAGCAGTGATTTTTTCCCCGCTGATAATCAGCAAGCACATTTCTGCACAGACAAACCCAGACAACCTGTATCTGTAACCATTTCTTCAATTTTGCTTCTGGTCTTTTTATTCCCAAGCCAGTCTCTAATTGCAGACAAACTCCAGGATGTCAAAACTTTCTGATAAACAATTTCACACCATATTTGACCTTCTCAAGCAACATAAGAAATCAAAGTGTCAGTTTGAATGTATCTCTTTTTTTTAACCTGAATCTCTGATTTACAATGATATTTTTCTGGTATTTAACATCATATTCCCCAGAATATGATATGTCTCTAAATGTTCTTTGTAATCTCATTCCACTACACGTGGTCCCCCTTAGTAATTTGTTTTATTTATATGAGTTGTCCAAAATCTATGACATTCTATGTAGTTGCTAACTGACCATCTGAGTCTAGTTTTCTTACTGATTCATAGTTTCTCATTATTTCCTGAGCATGCCTGCCTACCTGTGTTTGTTTTCCTTTTTTCTTAGACTATAAACTTAATTTGGCTTGGGTATTCTTTTGCTTGGTACCCTGACTAGATAACATCAGATGTGGTTCTACCCTGTCCCATGACTATGACTGTTAGTGACACAAAAAATTGGAAATGAATAATAATATGAATGTATATTACTCAAGATCCTGTTTATTTTCTGTGTTACATTTTAATGATCAACAAATCATTCCACATTGCACATAATTTGTATCTTCCCCTAGCTCTGATGCATGCCTTGGTGTTTGGCAATGTGACTGCCATCATTCAAAGGATGTACTCCAGGTGGTCGCTCTATCACACGAGAACCAAGGATCTGAAGGACTTTATACGGGTCCATCACCTGCCACAGCAGCTAAAGCAAAGGATGCTTGAATATTTCCAAACCACATGGTCTGTCAACAATGGAATTGATTCCAATGAGGTAACCAACTGAGGGAGGTTGTGTGTTTGATGGTTTTGACTATTGTCTTAGAGTCAGAGAGGGGTGTGTGTGTGTGGGGGGTAATTTTCCATTTGTGATGCTGTGTTTTGTGTGAAGTTACATATAAAAAAGAACATGAGTAAAAATAAAGCTGGGAAGAGGGTATGCTATTGAAAAATCTGGTTTAGAACATCATATCAAATACATTAAAAATTCAAACTCCTCCATAATTCTGAAAGGTTGAAGAGGAACTCATCAGAAACCTTTTGGATGATGCCAGCAGAAACACCCCAGTGAGCAGTTATGCTTTTCACCAAACAAAAAATCTACTGGGCTTTCTGGGTGTTTTTTAGAGGAGGGACTTCTTTACTGCCCTTTTTTCCCTCCTTGCTTTTGTTTTATTCTTTGCAACCCTGTAAACAAGTGGTTTGGCCTGAATTTTTATGTTACTGATTTCCCTATGTTTTTAAATATTGCGGAATGTAACATGAAAGTCAAATCAAAAGAGAGATTTCTGGTCGTGTCTTTGCTTGCTTGTTTTAAATGGCTTATCCAGGGTATGTGTTACTATATTGCAGCAGAAATAATGACTTCTCTCTGCTGGAGTGTTATTTGAATGATCCAGTCCTCTCAGAATTCTTATTATATATGTCATTATGAAACTGAGTGGCCTCTAAAGATAATGTGGAAATAAGCAGAACAATTTGGGTTTGAGAGCATTCTTTTCCTGATAAATCCTTTTTGTGGTGAGCACAGCACAAAGAATGGGATTTTCAACAGCACCCTAGCAATGGAAGGAGCCTAGTAAGGTTTACAAAGGTACAAAAACCACTTAGATATCAAAGCTTTCCTAGATTTGGTTAAGGATAACCTTCAGCTTCTGAACCTTCTGTACCTTTAGTCACACTGAAAGTAAGCAACCGTTGTAGAACAGTAGACTCTGGAGAGACCATCAGTATTTCATGATTTGCTTTCCATCCACAAACTTCCTTGTCTAAGCCCACTTGGTCAAGAGTAGGCTGATTGCATTGCTCAGATGTCAGATCTTAAACTACAGACAAAACTATACTTGTGGGCTTGCAACTTGCATGGTCCAGACCTCTGCCCATAGGCAGGCAGTATACTCCACATCAATGGGACTGACACTTGAAATCAAACATTTTTTTAAAAGCTCCACCTGAAATTTTTGATGATTTGAGCAGTTACATGTCATTCTCAGAAGACTGTCTCTGAGCAGAAAGATATTTCTCTCAATTTTGCAATCCTGCAGCAGATCTTCTTTAAAAGATATACTGATATCATTAAGTGTTGCCCAGGCTACCTTGGGAATTTGCCTAAAATTAAGACCAATGAGAAATAGGAAGATCTTATGGTCTTTTAAATTCCATGGGTTCTTCCACTGAACATGCACCTTGTCTCCATTCCTTTCCCAACTCTTCTTCAGTGTCAAATTGCATCATAAAAAAACCACCAACCCAAAACAAAAAAAAAACAAAACAAACAAAAAAAAAAGGATCTTAGAGGTATACTGCATAGAAAGTTTTAGTTATTCTGCTTCCAGTGGTTTTACCATAGAAGAAACAATATAGCCTGTTGATGACTTTTATATGGGCATTTAAAAAAATCTAAACTAAGTTCATTTTTTATCTGTTTTCAGTGTATGTGCCACTGTATACAGTGGTATATACCTGAACAGCCTACTGTGTTCTAACAACTGAGAAGAATTTGGGCAAGGTTAAATTGTGCATTAGGGGGAATTCCTACACAAAGTGTTGACTTCTTTTTTTTTCTTGTTTTTGTATAAAAGGAATATTTTTATTCATGTTTTTCCTGGACTTCATCAGTGTTTATCAGCATGATGATTTATTAAGACATAGCTCATGTGTCTTATGAAGGGGACAAGAAAAATCAAAGGGAAATCTTTACATCAGTACAACATTTGCAAAAGAGCAAAATTATTTTACACTTTTTCTCTTTTTTGCCCATTTTTCTTTTCTTTTCTCTTTTCTTTTCTTTTC
>VXBL01009404.1:19413-112586 GCA_013400195.1 Aramus guarauna
CCTCTCCTCTCCTCTCCTCTCCTCTCTTCTCTTTTACCTTTTCTTTTCACAGCTTTTAAAAGACTTCCCAGATGAGCTGCGTTCAGACATCACCATGCACTTGAACAAGGAGATTTTGCAGCTCTCCCTTTTTGAGTGTGCCAGCCGTGGTTGCCTCAGGTCTCTGTCTCTGCATATCAAAACCTCCTTCTGTGCTCCTGGGGAATACCTCCTCCGGCAGGGAGATGCCCTGCAAGCGATCTACTTTGTATGCTCAGGTTCCATGGAAGTACTGAAGGACAGCACGGTGCTGGCAATTCTCGGTATGCTCATAATCATAGCTTCAAAGAGAAAGAATGGTCCTCCATTGCAGGAGGACCTTCACTACTAACTGATGGCTTAGTATGTCCTAGTAGTGTGATGAGAAAGACTTTGTTCGATTTTAATCTGCTATTCATACTCCATGGACATCCCTAATTTTTTTAGTTTGAACTTCCTTATTTTATGCTTTAAGGAGCTTTCAATTGCTAGAGTGTTAGCTGTGAAATATTTCACTTGTATCCTGGTTTTCTTATTCTCTCTGCATGCAAGGAGGTACTCGCTAGCTTTTGATATAAATTGCTGCTTTCAACTAAATTTGATGACAGTATTGACACCTCAGAAGGACATTGGTTCTTAGTTCCTAAATCTTTCATGAAAATTAGTGGCCAGGCAGTGCTCCCACTAATCCTCACAAATGAAAGAAAGCAATGTGAGCGTACTCCCATTCCTTGATGCACGCGTATGAACAGCCCTTGCAGGACAGCCATGCGGTAAAAAACAAGCATTGTTGGCTCTGCTCCCCAAAGAGTTACTTCTTCAAGCTAACTGATGCTGTCAGTAGTCATCTGAGTATATTACAACAGAGAGAGGCCAGAAGGTCTGTTCTAATAAATTTTGTTTGGTTGTTTTCTGCTAGGTGACCGCTTTGTCTTACCAAGGGTTAAGCATCTCTATCTGTAAATTTCAGTGATTGGCCTCAATCTAATGCCTGCTAAAGTGATTCCCTTTATCTTCAGCTAAAGGATGATTAGACTTGTCTGAGTTAATGTTTATAAAGTGTTGTGATAAAGTAAAATATAAAATTTTACTTTAAATTGAAAGAATTATTTTATTATTATTTTAATACCTCCTTAGATTTAAATGTATTCTTCTTTCTAATAACCAATATGCTAATATTCTTATAGAGTTAAAAAGAACATTTCCTTTTTTGCTTTCCTTCCTGTTTTGTGGGATTGCACTAGACTGTTGATAATGCAAGCTTCTGGTCTTCTGTAATTGAATTTCCTTTATTTTACTAGCATGTATTTGTTTGGTCTTTTTTTAGAATATAAATGTGATACTTGTCCTATTTGTTTCATAACTCTTTAATTCCATTAGATTGACAGTCCACATCACTCCATCATTCATTTGTAATTAGGAAGTTTAAGAATGCTTTGATTTTATTGGATCACATAGATCAAAGCTATAAAATATGGCTTAGAAAAAATGTAAGCTTAAGTATAGCAAAAGGTCAAGAGCTGCCCCCATTGGAACTATGATTTCATTCACGATTCCATTTTCAGGCACTTTCTGAAAATGTTAATGAAAGCATCATTGTGTAATAGTGACAATAAAAACATTAAGAAAGAGATTTGTGGATTTCTAAGAGAAGTTAATGAAATTGTAATGCAAAAACATAAACATAATACAGTGAAATAATGTTTCGTTACAGTGAATGGGAGTTTCAGCATTTAAACCTTAATAACACCAGCATGAGGTAAATGCATCAGACCTGTAGGTCCCTATAAGAAACAGCGTTACTGACGTGATGTAAATCCAAGAGAGCAGGTTTTTCCCTGACAATGCTGGGTTACTTACAGTTCCTAGACCAATATTTTATAATTCTGTCATAATTCTAATTCTAGCGGATTATTTTTTGTTTACTGAACCATTCTCACTAATAAGCAATACAGCAACAATACAATGAAATGCTCTGATTAAATACAGCCCTTTGGTTCCTCTTGAGACTATTACTTGATATCTAATAATGATGGTTAGGATATTTTTAATAGGAAAATATTTTTTAATATAATAGTTAAGTACTGTTTGAATATACACCTTAGATTTAAAAAAAAAAAAAATAAAAAAAATTTAGCCATAAGTGATTCCATAAAGAGAAGAAATTTTTAACTTTGCATGTCCTAGATATATTAACAAACAGATGTGTCTGCATAAACATTTATAAATAATTTTGCTTCCTAATGAAAAAGAAAGAAGAAAGAAAGAAAGAAAGAAAGAAAGAAAGAAAGAAAGAAAGAAAGAAAGAACTATNAAAGAAAGAAAGAAAGAAAGAAAGAAAGAAAGAAAGAAAGAACTATTAAGAATTACTTACATGATTCTGTTTATGTAACAAATGTTAATATTCAAGGTGCAATCACTTCAGTGCTGCAGTAATTCTACATGAAACTTCAGATTACTACCTACAGCCTTTGCTACATGATTTTCGTTTGAAAAGAAACATACATTAGCTTTATCGGATTAATTGTAGTGTCTTTCAGGTTGACATTATTTTGTCAAACACTGTAACTGCAATCAAATACAACTCTAACTTTTTTTCCAACTTATTTATTCATTATTGATACTGTTTGTATGCCTAAAAAAATTCTAATTAATTAAGATATTTAAAGATCAGTTTTGGTATATTTGAAATATTTTTTCCCTTGTCTATATGTGCACAGCCAGCAATAGATTAACATTGCCAGCCCTCCGCTTAATATAATCAAAGAAATTTAAAGAATTGATATTTACAGTAAAATGTAAATGTGAATTATTGCTTAGCTTTACACCATATTTCGTTATGCAAGCACTACATCATGTGATGAGCAATGACATATGTTATTGTCATCTATCAGATTTACCTTTCCCAGATTGACTTAAGCTAGTACTAGTAATTGCAATTCTTAAGAGACACCAGAGTAGCATTAATATATGCATATTCCTAACATAAAACAAAATCCCTTAGTTTAACTTAATCTTCAAGTACACCATATCCTGCATAATATCCAGTTGGAATCACATAGTGGGTGGATTTTCAGATTTTACAGTCTTCACTTATTAATCACAGAACAGTGTAAGATTGGAAGGGAACTCTGGAAGCCACCCAGCCTAAACCTGCTTAAAGCAGGTCCTGCTTAACTCAGCTTGCTCAGGGCGATGTCCAGGCAAGTTCTGAACATCTCCAAGGATGGCAATTCCACAGCCTCTCTGGACAGCCTGTCCCACTGTTTGACCTGCCTCATAAGTAACTTTCACATCCTGATTTCTAATCACAATTTCTTTTGTTACAACTTGTGCCCAGTACATGTTGTCAGACTGTGCACTCTGGACAGGATGCACTTTCTCTACACTTCCATGAGGCTGTTGAAGACAGCAATGATGCCTTTTCTTCTTAAGGCAGAACAATACCCAGGTATTCAGCCTCTCCTTATTCTCCAGTCCCTGATCATGTTTGTGGCCTCTTCTGGACTCACTGTAGCATGTCATGGTTCTGACTTATACTGGTGTGGTGGGTTGACCCTGGCTGGGGGCCAGGTGCCCACCAGAGCCGCTCTATCACTCCCCTCGTTCACCAGACAGCGGAGAAAAAGTGTAACAAAAAGCTTTGTTGGTCAAGATAAGGACAGGGAGAGATCACTCACTTATTATCGTCACGAGCAAAACAGACTGAACTTAGAGAGGAAATTCATCTAATTTATTCCCAAACAGAACAGAGTAGAGGAATGAGAAATAAAATCAAATCTTAAAACACCTCCCCCCACCCCTTCCATCTTCCCAGGCTCAACTTCACTCCCGGCTTCAAACCTCCTCCCCTCCAGCGGCACAGGGGGACGGGGAATGGGGGTTATGGTCAGTTTATCACAGGTTGTTTCTGCTGCTTCTTCATCCTTGGGGGAGGACTCCTCTCATCCTNGCTCTCTCACTGAGCACTCACTGATTCCCTTCTTGAATATCTTATAACAGAGGTGCTGATTGGCTTGGCCTTGGCCAGCGGTGGGTCCGTCTTGGAGCCGGCTGGCATTGGCTCTATCAGACACAGGGGAAACTTCTAGGAGCTTCTCACAGAAGCTACCCCTGCAGCCCCCCCCGCTCCCAAAACCTTGCCATGCAAACCCAACACAACTGGGAAGCCCAAAACTGGACAGGGTACTCCAAATGTGGTCTGACAAGTGACATACAGAGGGGAAGAATCATTCTCTGGGACTTGCTGGCTGCATTCTTGTTAATGCTGCCCAGGATGTTCTTGGCCTTCTTTGCTGCAAGGGCACACTGTTGGCTCATATTCAACTTGTAGTCCACAAAGATCCTCAGGTCCTTTCCCGCACTGCTGCTTTCCAACTGATCAGTCCCCAGACCATACTGCTGCAGGGAGGTTTCCATCCCAGGTGCAGGACTTGTTATTTGTGTTTGTTGAACTTCATGAGGTTCCTTTCAGTCCTTTTCTCATGCACTGAGGTTCCACTGAACAGCAGCTTTGCCTTTCAGCATATCAACCACTCCCCGCAACTTGGTATTGCCCATAAACTTGCCAAGAATGCACTCCATCACACTGGCCAAGTTTTTTAACAAAAACAATCTGCATTAACTTTTGAGGGAGACCTCTGGTTCAATGATTGTTCTTTTGACTTTATACCTCAGATCAGATGTTTATGGAAGCTTTTCATTTTGTGCTCTTCAGTTGTGGTTTTTAATACATCCATTTTTCTAAGGCAGTCTCCCCCATAAATGACAATATAATGGCTTAAGAATTCATTGTTTTTTCTTGACAAAAGTGTCATCGAGCTACACATCTATTAATAGCCTATACAACTAAAATACATCGTGAAGTGTAGCTATGTGGCTATAGCTATCATAGATTGTGAATGTTTTACAATCCAAATTCTAAGTAAAAGGGTCATTTGAACTGACAATCTATACTTAATTGTGTCATTGTTAAAATGCCATCTTAACACCTGTCTGTTCTAACAAAAAAAATCTAGAAATATAATGTTCATTTTTTGAAATACAAAATCACATCTGTTATTAATTGCCAGTATAAATCCTAACTTTACAAGTAGTTACTTGATTGCTCCCTTAAATCAGGTAGTTACGTGTCTGGAAATTAGCCTTTGTACCTCCAATTAATTGCATATAAGGTTGCGCCTGCAAAAAAAAAAAAAAAAAAGAGGACAGCTTTTAGACAAAGATCCTTTTGAATGTTATTAATTAAACAATGCAGCAGTAACAATGGGATTTAGGATTTAGCAATTTTGTTAAATATATTTATGACTCAAATAAGAAGTAATGAATTCGTGCTTTGAAGATTATTAATTTCATATTTTCTTTTAGGTAAAGGAGATTTAATTGGAGCTAACCTGTCCATTAGGGATCAAGTTATTAAAACAAATGCAGATGTTAAAGCTCTAACGTACTGTGACCTCCAATGCATTATCCTCAAAGGTCTCTTTGAAGTGCTGGACCTTTACCCAGAGTACGCTCACAAGTTTGTTGAAGACATACAGCATGATCTCACATACAATCTAAGAGAAGGCCATGAAAGTGATGTAAGTATCTTTAAAGGTCTCTGCAACTATTTTTACCTTTAAGATGTTTCTCATACTTTATCCAGTTCTTAAAATTTTGTCACAATAAAGAATATAATACAGAGATTACATTAAAAGGACTGCTCATGCCATTGGTTTGATAACTCAGTCATTACCTATGTGAATTGTTCATCAAATGATCAGATCATAAATAGCTAACATGTTCTCTGCTTCTAATTTTTACATAGAAAACATCATCTGTGAGAGAACATTCTTTAATATTTTGTCATTTTTTACTTCTGTTTAAAAATAATTCATATTTATGTAAAGCGTGTGTCCAGATAAAGGTATTTTACTACACCTTTTCTAGAAGCTCATGTGCCAGTCTAACGAACATTCATTTCATAGATCACTGATTATCACTTCTTAGTTAAGAATGTCATCACACACATTCAAAATGAGAAACAGTTGTTTCTCATCACACTGCAACTAAAATGTCCTTTACCGTTTAAATGAGCAATTTAATATGAAATAAAAAGAAATTCCATGGACTTTCACTGATACTATGTAGCAAATATTTATATTCAGGTTTTAATGGTGAAAAGATTTTATGAGAGCTCTTTTCCAACCTAACCATGTGAGCGTACAAACATAGCAACAGCCAAACTTTTAGTTTGATATTTAACAGTTCAGGTATTTGTCTTTGTATTGTGCTTCTCCTTACACACAGAAACATTGAAAGCACATGCCTGGGGACAAGGATACTATCAAGACAGGGGACAGATGTAATGCCAAGGAAACATAAAGAGCAAAAAAGGTTATGCAGAGCTTAAAATCTCCAAACCCTGTGTGGCTGTTATCCTCCATGGAGCATAGGCAGATGCTCACTGTTACAAAGAGTAGCCTATTGCTTGGCTGGTTCGTGAAGAAACGTGTCGATGGATGCCCTGCGTGCGTGCCGCTCCAGCACTACGTCTTCCCTGCTCGTGCACACTCACGCGTGTTTCCGTGCAGCAGGTCGCGGCGAGTTCCGCCCAGCAGTAGTCACCCAGGGAGAGAGTTGCTGGCCTGAGGGATCTCTAGGCGGACAGAACTGCTCTAATGCATGCGAGAACAGTGGGCCAAAGTATTTTTTCAGCTCAAACACCCAATGAATGCAATATATAGGCTGATTTTTCTATGTGAGTTTTTTACTAGGTGTACTTTGGCACCAATGTTTCCGCAGTATTGTTCTATAAACAGTTGCAGTAGAAAGGTGTAAATATATAAATTCAAATTTGTAGAGAGGAAAATAATCAGGGCATCTCATTTGTTTGTCACTTGAAATGTCCCCAAACTTCCTGCTGCTGAAGATAGCAGCCGAGAGAGTACACATCTGTTCTGGGAGCTTGAAGATTAGTTTGTACAACCAACACATTTTCCTTGGGGAGGAATGCTTAATCTGAAAAGGAGTATAACTCTGTGTAAGGATAGGGTTTGAAGCTGATCGCATTTTCCTCTCCAGATTTGTCATGGACCTTGATGAATCCCCACAAAGTATTGCATCGTGCTTTTCTGTATGATGACAAATCTGGGGATTGTCATCTCAGCTGCATACACACTCAGCTTTTGTAAAATAAGAGACAACTCCTCCCAGTTAGAGTCAGCTGAGTGATGTACAGACTCTGCTGAAAGCAAGTCTACACCAGCCTCGAAGGTGAGTGCGCAATCAGGAAAAGAACTTCCTCATACTCACTGTAGAGGACGGGATTTAAACAGTGCAGGGCACATCCAAGCATCTGCGTTACAGAGAATCCAAGAGAGATTATTGTAGTGTCACTTCCTCCTACATCCTCAGGGTAACTATGTCCTCCACTAGTATTTCACTTGCAGCAGAACTAACCTCGGTCATGTGCATCTCATTTCTTAGCCAACCATTTTATTTATCAATAAGGATAAAGAGCAGGAATAAGCTGGACTTTTTTTTTTTTTTTTTCTAATATAGCATTATTCCTTGGGAATGGTACTATAAGAGAGTTTGGCAGCAGTGATACTGTATCTCTGTCTGCCTAACACAGATTTTACTTTTGCAAGTGTCTGTGACTTCTGCAGCTTTATGGTAATTTTGGGTTTGGAGAGCTTTTCCATAGTTAAACAGTAGATTGATTAATTTGAATCAATCAGTTTCTCAGTCTCTTTTTCTCTGGATGTTTTAAATGACTGCAAAATTTCAAGTGAGTGTGAATTTAATGCTTCTAAAAATGGATCAGTAGCAATATTTAGGGTCAGGTGAACTGCAGGGTGAAACAGCATGAATTTCCCCACTAAGACGGGCCAAGCATCTTTCAGTCCTAACCTAAAATATTATTACTTTTTCAGTCACACTCCACCAAAACTACCTTAGACTGCAGATTTCCTAACACTTTAAGCCAGCATTAAAAAGGTGAGGCTGCAGAAAGATGGAGCCCTGGTGATGCATTATCCCTTTCCTTGTGCTGTTTGAACTCTTCATCGCACACAAAATTGAGTAAGAGATTTGAACTGAATTAAAAGTAAGTGGACCAAAAAGGACCAGAAGTCATTGGGAATTTCCTTATCCTGGAGCATCAAAGTCAGATACTTAGCACTAGATCATGTAACTACCCTACCCACACAGAAATCTCTAGGAAAACTTTTTAAATTTGTTTTCTTGGTTCATTTGCAAGTCTAAGACAGTTTATAATAATGTGATCCATCTGCATTAAAATCCAAGTAAGATGTAATGGTGGAAAAGGCTCCATGACTTCTATAGCCATGTCAGTTTCCAGTAAAAAAAGGAGCCGTAACCAGATTTCCCAGTAACAAGTAGAAACTATATCTGTCTGGTTATGGAAAGATTGAAAGTCATGTTTAAGCAATCTTGGAAGAAAAGCTCAGGAGATTTTAAGTATATGACCTGGCAATCATGTAACTGTTTCAGCCTGTAATGAGCAACAGATAGAGAAACAGGAAGACAAAAACAGGGAGATAAAGTTTCGATGTTTCCTCATGATAGCTCTAAACCCAGCAATTGTTAAGTGATGTATGATTATAACCATTAATGTGTATGCAATCACACTGGCAGTGGTTTTATGCCTTCTTTTCATATATTCCCATCACAGCGAGATGTGAATTAGGAAAAAAGTCTTTATGTTGATTATATATATTCTGTCCTTTGCTTTCTTTGCTGCATTTTGCTGAAGAAACTTGTTTTTATAAATGTACTCAATTATTTGAGGACAGTTAGAAAAAGCTAAATCGTTTGCAGATGGAGTTATGGAATTCAAACAATTCATCCATTCAGGAGTTTCAACCAATTTTTCTAGGTCTGTGACTATGACTTCATAGTCATGAAACAGTTTTCTAAGTGACACAGATTTTTGATACTTGCCTCCCCCCATGTATATCATTTTGCACTATATATTACAGGTTGCATATACAGCAGGCAGTAAGAGAGTCAGATATCTGATCTGATAAAGCTAGGCACTCTTAAGAAGGTTCTTACAACATGTAATACAATTATATGAAAGAAATTGGAAAGGATTTTGCTATCCACCAGCCCTGGAAAACATGTGCTACTTCATATATTTAGAGAACAGTAGCAGATGTTCATAATTCTGAATTATCCTATGAGAAACACAGAATAGGTAAATATTTGCACAATATCTTTGTGGGCTTGGTAACAGCTTATTGTTTCTGATTATTTCTTGTGTCCATGCAGAAGTGCCTACAGTGTAGACATCATTATTCATCAAAAAGAGTCCCAAAGGCTGGTTACAGCCAAATTTATAAAAAGAACAAGATGCCTCCTTGACACCTATGCCATCCCTCAAGCTGTAATGAAGTCCCAAAGGAAGATAAGACCCATGCAGGCATAATATTTGACTCACTAGAGCTCTATCAATATGTGTCATTCTCAAAAAAAGAAAAGGTGATATTCCTGAAGATTCAAAAATCTGTGTCTGTAGACAGTAGTCATAATTAATAAGCCTCTACTTTCCCTTTTGTAGCCTTAAAAGTAGTGTTCTGCCTTTTACAAGAGCTTCCCATCCCCCTCCCCCCAAAGGAGGAGAAACTACTCTCTTTAAAATGAAAATACTCAGTTTCTGAAGCAGGGGGTAGGACTGCTTCCTTCAGAGCACCCAGTGTAAATGAAACATAATAATAAAGATTGTACAAGAAAAGTGGTAGATTCTTGGGAACACCGAGTCTTACTGCAGTTTAGCCAGGCTCCTTGATAATAAAATACGTAAATAGACAAAATTTTTAAAGGCACCCAAGAAACAATAAAAAAAAATATAAAATAAAATAAAATAAAATAAAATAAGACTTTTTTTTCCCCTCTGAAAGGCATTGTCTGACAAAATGGGGCTTAATTCTTGTCCTTTGGAGAGGCTGGTGTTTTTTAATGATTGAGTTGTGGAGTTTTTTAATATAATAAAGCTCAGGTTGCTATTAGCAATAGCAAACAAATTGCAAGAGATGCTCCTCATTTTCTACTGGGAAACCTGACAACTGGCCAAACCAATTGTTCTTAAAGATGAAAACAGCTCTAAGCTCTGGCGCATACAACAGAGGGCACAGCTTGGGAGGAAAAGTGTCTACAAATTCTAATCTAAAATACACTGGGTTTTCTGGTTCATTCCAGCTAAGTGTTAAAGACGTATTTTAAGAACATATATGTAACTCCACCTTATTTCTTTTTAATTGGTTTATTTCTAGACTTTTTCTTTGTGCCAACTAGTGGTATTGCTTCTGTAGGCAGAAAAAAAGGACTAGCAAAAAATATTTTGAATGTAAGCACAAAATTCAGCTGAAAGTCTGCCTAGCCACCATCTTTCAGCTAGTAGATATGTGTTTGACATTCATTCATTCTTACCTCTTTAGTCATGCTTCTTCTAGATATTCTAATATAGGTCTGTTGAATTTATGAATGCTGCTTTCCAATATAGTAATAACTCAGAAGGCATCCTATCTGTTACATATTTGATTATCTATTATAAATCAGCAATGGAAATAGCATGACATTTCTGAATTTTTAATGTGTCTTTATTATCTGCATAATAAATAGTATTTTGCTTTAAAGAAACAAATCAAAGTTATCCTAATTGCAATTTTATAGATGTTAAGAAAAAAAAAAAAAGCATATTTTTTTTAATAGTTGCTTTTAATTTTGGCAGGTGTTGTAAGATAAGAAAACCTGATAGAATCTTCAGTCACATAATTACTTATTGATGTGTTTAAATTTCAGATTTAAAAAAAATATTATTTCTGGGATATTTCTTGGTACCTATGTGTTTATAATAAAATCTATGCATTGAAAAAAATTAATCTTCAAACCAACTCTTACTGCACTGCTACACTTAGCCATAATTCCTGCACCCCAGACTAGATCATAGCTCATCCTTTACACTGCAGGACAATCACAACTTGCAAAATATTTTCATAATAAATAATTTCCATAGAAGTTTTCCTAACTAATTCCAAGCACTTTTTTAATAGAGAATAAGGTTTTGCCACGTTCCCCAGCAGCTGTGTAGAAAGAAGTGGTTTATCTTAGAGAAGTTAGAAAGTTCTACTTTGGCATTTAGAGTGGGGCTGAGGAAAACTTGTCATTTTTAAACAAACTTACATGCCGTTAAGTACCCGCCTTTGTCAATAGTTCGTCTGGCAGAAGATCCTGTACTGGTACTGCAGGTTTAACTCACTGGTGTTTATTTCTGTGGCACAGGAGGTATGAATTCTGCAAAGCAGGAGATCAGTCAATGGCAATTTTTCTGTTGCTGTACAAGCACTACTACAACAGGTGGAATAGAGAAGTGAATGCATCACCTAAAGAAACAGAAGTCTTATACTTCATCTGCATGATTATTCTGGAGGGAAAAAAAAATCCCAACAAAACAAAACACACTCCCACCCCCCTCCCAAAAAAACCCAACCAACAAAACCCCAGAAACTTAGATTCCTGTTTATTGTCTTTCTCCAGTCCACATGCACTTGGCAGCCACACAGAACAAATTCCCACTGTTCTATTAAAGATCCAAAGGGACTGATGGTTGTGCATCCACTGCATCCTGCCTGTCAGCCACCACATTTCCATTTCTCCTTTACACCTCTTTGGATATCAGATGGAGTCTCCAAACTTCTCCTCTTCTCAGCAACTGTGGTATAGGAATGAAGATACTCCTCATACTATCAAAACCTAAACTAATATGAAACCTGTGAACATATAATTAACGTTGAGGCATGGCTCCGGATGCGTTCACTGGAGTAGGTCTCTTCCCTGCCTCTGTGCATGGACTATTCTGCGATCAGTGCTGCTGTGACATACTGCTCAGTGCTCTTTCACATTTTAGAAGCTACTCAGATTTTGTGTTCATGGTTCTGGGACCGCCTGGATTTTATCTTTTTTCCTTCTTTCTGTCTCTCTGTCTCTCACTCTCTCCTTCTTCCCAGAATAAATTACCCTACTGCTGAACAAGGCAGCACTTGTACAACTTCACTTACACAGCTCAACTTCTGTGTTTCTATGGAACAAATAACAGAATTGTGCAGCTGTAGGAGGGCGTGACCACTGGCAAAAAACCAGAGCAGGTCCTTCACCTGCTTTACACTTCCTTTCTGATTTTAAATCAATGAGAAGCAGTTTGGGAACAAGCTTTGTCATCTAGTTCTCTGCCAGATATTTCACAGGGCTCCTACCTGTGTTGATGACACTAAGCATGTTTTGATGGGTCATTGGCCGTTTAGGGTGGATGTTAGTTTCAAACAACTGATGGTGCTGCCGTGCCCTCCTCCCTGTGCAGTGGTACCGTCAGTCCTTCCTCCACTCCCTCAACCTGGCAATTACCTGCTTCCCTCAGCATGGGAGCGGGGCTGACCTGGAGCTATAGCGTGAGCCAGGCTTCACTCCTTTTTGTTGTCTGCTAACTCATAAAGCTTGTTTACTTGCAGTCATTGGCGAGCATGATGTGCTATGCCTCTGAGCCATCACTTCACCCAGTACCCCTCAAGATAATCATCTCACTATCATGTTTCTAATATATCCTTCAATATGGTACACTGCTAAGAAATAATGCAATAAGGAAACATGTAATTCAGAAAGGACAGACTGCTATGCCTTTTCTCTGGGAGGTTTAGTGGCCTTTTCATTTTCTTTTCTACTATCTTTACCTGAAGAATTTATTTTTTTTTTTTTTTGCTAGTATGTTCCTGTTTCATTCCTCTAGCCTTCAGTCATTCTAGTATTTTTGAAAATAACAATACATAGCCACTTACACTGTCTGATTTTGTCTAATAGTTTATTCTTCTGATTTGTGGTCATTTTCCAGTTTGAAGATTCACCCCACCACAACTTATTGATGCAATTATATCATCTTTTCCATTATTTTTTTTTCATTAATTCTTGTGTTTTTGCAAGTCTTTTCCATTTCGTGCCTAAAACAAATAGATGATTGGCTGTAAGGATGACTCCCACAAGATGTGGAAGAGGCCAAAGGGGAGGAGAGGAAAATAACCCATTTAATTTTGTCTGGGAATATGTTGCATATATGTGACCCATCCCAAAATTCCTACCCATGTGGTCACTCTTTTCATTTTGTGAATGGGTTAAGAGAAAGGAATTATGATTATTGGTTATACATTATTTATAAAAAGACTATTCAATGCATGTATGTAATTAGGGTCTTCACAACTGGACTGTAGCACTTTCTTGACAAATACAATTAATTTTCATTGTAACTAGAATTAAAGTATTTAAATAAGTGACAAAATTTGACTTCTAATTTTAGCTTTTGAGTCATTTTGAACAATCTCCATTCTCATTCATTTCGCTTCCTGGGATTATTGCATTCTGCATCAGATTATAAAGATTAACATGTTTTTAAAAAAAAAAAATAAAAAAAAAAAATCCAGGCTAGCAAAGCAGCTTACTGAAGTTTTTAGACTGTGGTATAAGGAGGGTATAAAACACTGTGTTAAACAGAATTTTAGCCATGAAATGCTTCTGACTTTCAGAGAGTATTGCCTTGGAATCTAACCATATTTCTATTTTAATTACACAGGGATGCTAGACTATAACTTTTTCCAATATGCTTCACTGTGCCTTAGGAAACATGATAATTTAACTTTTACAATATTAGTATTTTATCTTTGTCTCTACATTAGGAAAAAATTGGAAAAAAAATTAATCCTAATGTACCTTAACCTTAAAAAGGTATGAATTTAGAGACTGGATTTTTTTTTTCATAATTGTTTTTATTTTGCATTGATATCACAACAAACATAGAGTGGCTTTACATTTCGAAGCATTCTTACAGTTATCTATATTTTCATTATTATGTGTAAAGTAAGACTAATTGATGAAGGAAATGATAATACTTACCACAATTTATTCCATAAGCACACTAGTTCTGAAGGCGCAGACTACCCTGAGATGTAATGAGAGTGTCAGACTGGCTTATATGGTAAAGCTCTTATGTCATGTGCAGAGTCATTATTACCTCAGCATATATGCTGAAATGTGTGAAATTGAATATGATGTAGTCTTTCAGCAAATTGTCTATAATCAGTGCAACTTGTGTATCAAGTAGGCATTCTACATGGATGTGTTCTCAATTTTATTGAGCTGGTAGCAATTTTTTGTGCAACTTTTTTAAACATCATAGAATAGTAGGATAGCTGCGGTTGGAAGGGACCTCTGGAGATCATCTAGACCCACCCCTCTCAAATATATGAAAGCATATAAAAATAAAAACAAAAAATTATGTATGTGCAAATGCAGTCTAAGATTTTACTGATATAAAAATGAATATATCAGCGTATTTTTCTTTTTAATCATCTACACCTTCACTCGGTAAAACCAGAGCTATAGAAACTACTTACATAAGTGTAACTAGAGTTCTGCTGAAAATTTAGTACCTACCTAAGGCATAGAGATCACTTTTTCAATCCTGTGATAAATATCATGATTGTACTAACAAATATATACATATAGTGTGTGTATATATATACACTGTATATACAGTACAGTACTGCATATATAGTAAGTTTTCAGGAACAGGCTCCATTGATAATCACACTGTGTTCATTCCTTTGGCAAAATAGATATTGGATTTCTCTGGTTTTGGTTTTGTGTCATGGTACTTTGAAAACTGAAGCAACTTTATTCACTTATTGAGTGTCCATGTTGTCTTAGTTTCTCACCTATGCAGAACTTCTTGAATAACAAAGCTGCCAAGAGCTCCCTAAAACTACATGCTCAGCTTTTCTGTATTATGCCTCTACAGAAAGCACAAATTGCATCTCAGGGGAAGGAAATTATGATGGCTTTCTTACTTAACAAGGTTATATACTTAGACTTCTACCAATATCTTCACATGCCAGGACGTGACTTTTTGCCCTGAGGTGAAATCATGCAAATGGCTTTCACAGTTATTGTAAATTTGCTGTCTTCCCCAAAGTTTTATCTCTGAATACATCTAGGGGTCAGATGAGTGCTGAATTTGCCCTTTTTTTGCTTCTGGGAGAATTGACTAGAGGTTAATCTACTGATCAAGTTGCCACCCAAAAAGCAAAATGTTCATTATTTAGAAGAAATGTTTCTGAGGAAAAAAGGAAAAAAAAAAAAAAGATATTTTAAAATAAGGAAACAGATCATGCCTGTCCCTGCCTTCTTCTTTGTAAGGTTTACCCTGAAAGCCAGAGAAAGCTGGACATTCTTAAAAACTCTCCATAGATATGTTGCTGTCCTCAGTGAGTCACTTCTTATTAACACTCGTCCCACTGATCTGGCTTCTGAGTGCCAGCACTAGCAAAACAGCTGGGCGACATTGGGGATGCTTGGAAAGAGGCAACTGGCAGGTAATAAATTTTGGGGGGAGAATATTTTTCAAGATCCACTCCATCATCTTCCTCTTTTCAAGAGCCACTCTGTAGTTAGATACACATATTTACGTTAAAAAAAAATAGTATGAAGGTTCCTTTATAATAAAGCTAACAATACAAACTTTAAAGCGACCCTTCCACAACATCTACAGCCTCAGGTTGAGGCATGTAATTGGATATTAATCCACAGGGCCAGTCCTGAAAATATTTACAAGCCTGTGTGAAGTTAAGCATATACCTGAGTATTTTCAGCAGGGGAAAAATTTTGAGTTTTATTGCTTTGAAAGCTGTTAACATTCATTGTCATTTCTATTAATATTATGTAAATCTTTATGTGACTGTAAGCAAACTGTAAGAATATTAAAAAGTATGTCTTTTGTCTCCAGTAATCTGCAAACTTTTCCAAAAATGCAACCTGCCAGAGCAATGTACAGTCAGTGTCAGGTGTATTGTCTATTTTAACAATTCCTCCTTTTCTCTTCTTTTGACCTTATTGAAAATCTCTTCCTTAATTTTTAAAAAAATTTATTGGCACAGGTTTGCTATGAAAGATATGTTCAGAGCAGTTTGGGACAGTATTTTTTCCTCCTGTTTTGGGGTGGGGGAGAGAGAAGTCTGAATATAGAAGTAAAAATGTCAAATTATACCAGCCACATTTACCATTTATTCAATTCTTGATTAGGAACAAGTGACAGAGAGGTCAGTTTTCTAACAGTTAGCATTTCTGTAATATATTTCATCTTTTTAACATGAAATGCAATAAATCCTGTGTTGTTAACAAAACAATTGAAGTATAATTAAAAAATACAGTGAACTTAACATCCAAGTTTTAGAGAAATATATGAAAAGTAAAATTTTAATACTAAATATAAAGGCTCATATGAGAAATTTGAATCCAAGAAAGTATTAATTTGCAAAAAAAAAAAACCCTTATCCAAAGCTAACCACAGCCAGCCAGTTATTGAACACTTGTCCTAGCTTCACAGGCTGCAATAATTTATTCCAAAGATAGGAATGATGATAAGGATAATGACTTAACAGAAGACTGCAGAGTTCATGGCAATTCACAGTGATTGGTCACCTAGGATAATCTACTGGTGACAGATACGTGGTTCAGCTTTTGCTGGTAATTCAACAGACTCTGTACTGTAAGTAGGATCAGAGAATGCTGAAAGCATCTGCTTCCACAAAATACATTTCTTTATCTCCCCATTAAGCAAGGAAAAGAGATAAGAATAAACCTGAGAAAATATAGAAACAAGCCAATGAACTATAGACAGTCTTAAAAAAAAGAAAAAAGAAGAAAAAAAAGAAGAAGAAAAAGAAGAGTAAGTTACTCAGTAAATGTAGATATAAAACAATTATATCTAACCTGATGAACCCTTTGCAAGCAATTGACTCCTTTGTGATTTAAAGGATTTGTGACATTTCATTGAAAAATTTCCTGATTATGGAAAACTGAGGTCTGAACACATGCAAGGCATTAAGGTTTTCAGCAGTACAATAATCCCTTGTTATGCACTTGTATCTTTTCCATTACCATACAGTAAATTTGCAAAGAATAGAACATATGGCATGTGTTCTTGGTTTGTTTTTGTTTTTTGTTGTTTTTTTTTCCCTGTGCTGCCAATGCTCCTAAATGGGTTTTTCCTGTTTCCAAATGCTGACTAAGAACATTAATATTCTAGTTTGATTTCAAATCCTTTCCTGAAAGTGTATTTTATCCTTTTGACTCCTCAGATACAAAGAATTATTCATATATTTTAGGACCCAGGAGTCACAAGCAAATCAGCAAAATTATGTTTCTATTTTTGTTCCTGCTTGTCAGGAAGGCAACAGGAATCAGGCCAGTAAAAGCTAATAACATTCTTCTGAGCCCAAAAGTGCAAATTTACTTACCTGGATATTTAATGTATTAACCCCAAATTTAGCCGCATTGCTATACTTCTCTTTTTAGGGTTTTATAATTTAAATTCATCTTGAATTACTGGAAAGCTAAATAAAAGGTTTGGCCACAATTCCTGGTAGAGATTCTTCTATAAAAGTCTACCATCTCTTGACCCTGGAAAAATCTTCAGATCACTGGCTTTTGACAGCAAACCACCAGTGTTTTCAGATGGAGAAATGTTCTTTTTGTGCTTATAATAAGCAATCATAGGGATTACCAAATTTTAAACTCTCTATATTAACATATTAAACAATTACAAGACTATAGATTTGAGATTATGTACATGGAAGAATTTGATATGAGTCTGCTTCTGGTACATGATCTATTATTGTTTTATTTTGTGAAATTAGATTTAATAGCTGGTTTCACAAGACATAAAGAGACACCAGAGCTGAAATTAAAGATTGAATTAGACCCTTTGACAGTATTTCACACAAGTCATGCTAACATCAGCCTTTTTGGTTTTTTGCTAATGCATAGCGTGGGAAATACCCGTGTTTTTCTTTCAGCAGCCTTTATCCTTTAAGAGTTGCATTTCATTTTAAAGTCTAGAGTATGAGCTATTTTGCAGCCTTTTTCTTTTTGCATAAGAAAAAAAACATTTTATAGGAGACTACACCAGTGTGTTCCCCTAAATAAAAGATTTTGGCAGATCAGAAACTAGGACAGAACTTCATAATTATTTATTCTGATACTACTTTTTTACAGAGATAAAGCTATGTGCATGGTGAGGTCTTTAAATTTACTGCCCTTTGACTGACATTGTCTGTGTTCTTGTGTTTATCTTTCCTTTTCCTCTTTGAGAATGGTATTTTTGTAAGGAGAAAGAGAAGGGCATTGCTGGAGGAGGTTTAAAAGCCGAACTCTTGAGAACTCTGGTCAGAGATTAATTACAGTTTCTTTTACCAACTTTCAAGTATCAAGCTATAAAGTCCAGGCCCCTTGTTTTATGTCTGCAAGATACGGTGTTCAAAGTTACAAGCAATAAACATGGCTGCAGTGTATTAATACAGAAGCAATTACAACACTCTACTGTGGTTTCTGTGCTATGGAAAAAAATAGTTTATAGGTCCAGAGTTTTTCTAAAAGTATCAATTTATCCAGTCTAAAACTGCAGCCTGTTTCTCCCTGCTGCAGGGACCAGCAAGGGTAACGCTGAGAGCGGAGGAGGATCGATGGGTGGCTGTGGCTGCCGTCTGGATGGGCGCTGGGGAGAGCGGTCCTGGCAGTGCTCCCAACTGGTCATGGAGCTGAAAGCTCAGCCCAGCTGAAAGAGTCCAGCAGAGCTTTGGGAAATGCCACCAGGACATCTAGGAGACACCCATATAATGATTGCTTTGTCTCTGTTTTCGAGATGTACAATCAAGATTAAAACGTGCTCAGGAGACAAAAAAAAAAAAAAANNAAAAAAAAAAAGATCACCCTCATTACCAACTACAAACAATAAGTCACTTTTATAGCCTTCAGCAGGCAAATTCATACTTTCTTAGGTCTTTTTGTGTGAAGCTGCTAATGTTTGGGATTGGTTTGGAGTTTTAATTAAGGCTGCTATTTAACATTCATACTTGCACCTGTGCCTAGAAGCCAAGCAAACTGATGCCCTCAAATTCTGGGCACTATTGTAAATTAATCTTCTTAAACACACGTGCAAAGTGGGCCATTAGTCCTTCCTAATTCTGACTTTAATATTTTAGTACATTTCCAGTTTTCTGTTCTCCTGAATCTTGAAAGAGATGGTGTATCTTCAATTGGGATTGATTACAGTGCAAGCCAGGAGATTTCAGTATCTGAGATCTTGTCCTCTGCTAATATCATCTAGTGCTTTATCTAACTCAGGAAGAACACAGCAGTGATTTTGTTTACATAACCTAATTATTGCAGTTGTTCTGTTTGGCAGTTATTAGAGTGTTATTGCTAAATTTATTGATACACCTGCTTGGCTGTTGTGGAGTAAGTTTTCTGCTTACACAAATTTAAATGTTGTGTATTTGTACATTCTACCACTATTAGTACCCTCACTTTTGTGAGCAACTACAAAACAGTGTTCAGGTTAATCTGAAAGACTTATGAAGAAGAAAGAAAAAAAATGTATTTTTTTCCAAATCTGTGCCTAAAATCTGTGTATTTAAGAATTCTGAAGACTTTTATCAACAAACTGGTAAATCCAAATGACTTCCTGAAATTCTTAACTTCTTCTTTCTTCTACCTGAGTTTGGAGAAAAATAAACTGATGATACAAATTTAAAATTGGTGGGTGTTAAGCACTTTTAATCTTGACGTGGTTTTAGGAAAGCTGAAAATCACTTCTGAAAATTCTGCCTAGCAGACTAAAATTTTCCAACATGTAGGCTGTCAGAGACTTTCCCATGCTCGAGGTGTGGACATTAAAATAAACAATAGGATATTCCTAATAGACATTATGCAGCAGTTCCAGTGGATTTTATTAGAAGTGGTTGCACATTAAACTTGCATGATTTTTTTGTCTCCTTTTTCTTTTGTTTTGCTTTCTGTTTTATCCAAGAACAGAAAATATCATGGCCTTGAATAGCTGTTAAGCATGTATCTCCCTCAGGATTATATTGGTCCTACATGCTTTAGTCCCATCACTGCCTTTGAAAATTCCTCAAAGATGCTACAGTTAGTTAGATCATCTACATGTAAGGACTAGGCTGGCACAGGAGCTAAAGCTACAAAGAGGCAGGGCCAAAGCAGAGCACTGTACCTGCATGGGATTCCATCAAACCAGCACCAGGCATATATTCACCCGTCTACATTCATTCACAGGTTTGGAGCTTTGACCCAACTTTTTATTGAAGAAAAATGTTATTTTTGCAGGAACTATCTTTTTAATAAAAATTAAACTTTTTTTTTTTCCTCACAGCATCTGTTTCCAAGGAGTGTCCTTAGTTCAGCACTATGTCACTATTTGATTTAATACAGCTGTTTTATCATGATTCTTTTCTTGTATCAACATAAATGTTTTGGTTTAGATGTTTGTATGCTCTTGGAGGCCAATACTGTGCAGATGCACGTATTTGCTACTTTTTTGTTTTGTTTGTTTTTTTCAGGTAATATCAAAATTATCAAACAAGTCTACGCTATCTCAGGTATGTCAGTCACATTTCAAATATGCCAAGCTTGATTTTGAAACATGCACACAGTTATGGCCAGAGCAAAGCTGGAAAAACTCCAACTGACTTCTGTGGTTTCAGAATGAGACTTTAAATAGCATCCTGCAGATAGTTCTGCCACTGTCCATTTTATGAGTAACAGCTTATGATCTTTTCTTCCAGCTGCTGGATTTGGATATCCCACTACAGCACCTGCATTTTAAATACATGGTTACCCAAGCCAAAGTTCTGAATACGGGTAACACTCATTCTCTGTAGAGTATGGGCTACATCAGTGCCAAGTCCTGTACAATTTGATCATCATAACAGCCTTCAGATGACTATTATGATTGGAAACAAGGCTATTATATTTTATATAGACAGGTCTTTTGCCACTGTTTTAAATTCTTACCTTTTTCTATGTCTCAGAAAGTACCTAGTTCACTAAATCTGTCAATGTATACTGAGACAAAAGTATTCACTCAATGAAAGTGTGCTGTAGCACACAGCAAAATTAAACTCATACTGCAAAACATTTGGACAGATACTAATAGGGGCTAAGAACATTTAGATAAATACTCCAGATCTGCATTTCCACCCAGCCAATCTTACTCGGCCTGATTATGGGAAATTTGAATACATAAATTCATCTGAGTTTTTCTATCTAAAGTTAACAGTGCCTTAATCAAGCTTGATTAAGAGGAGTAGCCTTAAAAAATAAGAATAGCAACCTTTTCTGAAACCATGAAGTTGCATTTGGCTGTACTGTTCACTGAGATGTGTGGAGTTTGTTAATTTGACCTGGAACATGATTCTGCCTTAGTCCATTTGCTTACTACCAATAAATAAAGTGGTATCGTGGGAATAAATGGAACTATTTTGAATTATGGCCTGATCCTGACATGAGGTCATGTTGGCACACCTCAACACTCATGACCAGTGTATTTTGTTACCATGAAACGATAACAAGCAATACATTGTTCTCTTACATGGTGCTTTAATTAGTACATAAAGTACAGAACCCAGGACTATGTTGCCTCTAAATTGCCTTGGTTCCAACATCAAGCATTCAAATTGCCTTTTTTTTTTTCTTTTTCTTTTTCTTTTTCTCAAAACCCACGTAGCTCTGCTTTTCAGTCACTCACTTCTCAAGCTTACACTGTCACACCACTGCTGTATTAACAGGTCTTTGTATAAACTGAAAAATCTGCCTGTTATCCCCGCAGTGGTTTCAGTTACAACTCCTAAGAAGGATACAGAGGACATTTGGGCTTGAGCTGAACTGGTGTAAATGCTATTTATACATTATTATAGAACTGTATCATAGAATGGTTTGGGTTAGAATGGACCTTAAAGATCACCTAGTTCCAACCCCCCTGCCATGGACAAGGACACCCTCCACTAGACCAGGTTGCCCAAAGCCCCATCCAACCTGGCCTTGAACACTTCCAGGGATGGAGCATCCACAACCTCTCTGGGCAACCTGTGGCAGTACCTCACCACAACCACTACCACTCACATAAATGGTTCCATATGAAAATGTGGAATTATGTGTTTTACCAGCCTCAGTTCTTTCCCTTGGTCCACCAGGAGTCTGAGAGTGTAACATTCAAAAGAAATAATGCTTCAATAAAACAAGATTAATCTACTCAAGTGTACATATGGCACATGGCTTGTAAGAACTAGTCCAGTAATCTTTCTTGGCGACAAAATATATTGCAGTGAGTTGACTGGATATGTTGCTAGTGACCTTTTTTAATTTGTTTTTTTTTTTTCTCATGCACATATAGCCATAGTTGAGGAAGGAAGCTATAGAAGAGTTCCAAAAGAGCTATATCTAATGAGAAATGAAAGCTGTGCTAGATCTGGGTTTGTTGCAGAATAAACACCATGAGAAATTATGTTTATGTGTCATCAGGCTCTGAATTTTACACTAGTATGTATTATCTAATATTTTAGACAGAGCTCAAGGGAAATGGAAATATAAAGAAGCGACTCCCTTCAATTGTGGAAGATGAAGATGAGGATGAGGAGGGAGAAGAAGAAAGCAGCACCCTTTCACCAATCCATACAAGAAGCACAAACTGCTCTCAGCAGAAGAAGGCCGGAAGCAATAAAAGCCACCTAGGGAGAAACTTGAAGCAGTTGGCCTCAGGAACAGTCCCCTTTCATTCACCCATCCGTGCTTGCAGTTCAAATCCCTCAAGAACCAAACATGAAACGGAGCTCCATTATTATTCCAGAAGGAAGGATAAAAACCTTAAGTTACACCTTTCAGCACTGACCACCAGTGGTCCACCTGACCTGAGCCCAAGGTAATAGTTATGAACAGGTATTTTCTTCTCTATCATGTAACTCCTATTAAAAATATGATTGTAACACTATAAAATATTTATTTTTCTTTAATAGTTGATAGTTGTTTTCATTCCATTGTCCTGGTTTCATCTGGGATAGAATTAATTTTCCTTCTCATAGCTGATATAGTGCTGTGCTTTAGATTTAGTATGAGAATAATGTTGATAACACACTGATGGTTTTAGTTGTTGCTAGGCAGTTGTAGTGCTTACACAAAGCCAAGGACTTTTCAGTTTCTCATGCCCTGCCAGGTGCAAAAGATGCTGACCCAGACTGGCCAATAGGATATTCCCTACCTTATAATGTCGAGCTCCATATATAACTGGGGAAGCTAGCCGGGAGGTGGGATCACTGCTCAGAAACAGACTGGGCTTCAAGGTTTTGGCTTTTTTTTGTTTCTGCATGTGGTGAGCATCACTTTGTACATCACTTGTTTATATATGTTGTTATTATTATTATTGTTGTTGTTGTTGTTATTATTATTATTATTATTATTATTATTATTATTATTATTATTATCTTCCTTTGTTATCCTATTAAACTGTCTTTATCTCAACCCATGAAGTTGGGTTTTTTTCCATTCTCCTCCCCATCCCCTCGGGAGAGGTGAGCGAGCAGCTGCGTGGTGCTTAGTTACTGGCTGGGTTTAAACCACAACACCCACAGAGAAGGAAAAGTCTTCTTATAGTAGGAACTATTACACACTATGCAGAATGTTATGACTTTAGGACTTTATTGTGAAGTAAAGTATTTCTACCCGTAAAAGGGAAAGTATTGAGCAATTATGAAAATTACTATTTGAATAGACTGGCTTTATAGTATCACTTTGTCCATCTATAATAATATGCATTCCCAGAATAGCACTGTGAAACATTCTGAGTCCATCAGAGAGACAGCAATTTAAAAAGCAAGTAGATGATAATACAGCATAACTGTGCAAATACAAAAATTACTGGAGTAGAGGAATATAATGGAAAACTATTGCCTAGCAATTTTAGAAAATGTTTAGGGTTTTTACATTAGAGAAAGGAAACCTGATAATACAAGTTATGTAGAGAGTAAAAAAGGAGTTGAGAAAATCTGGTTTGCTGTGATTTTTGACATAAACAATCATATAATAATTTATTGTGGTATTATTAGTGTATAACTTTAAATATTTAAATTTTCTACTTGTTTGCTACTTATAAGATGATTTATGTATTTTATTTCTAAATTGCTGCAACATAATGGTTAACTATTAACCAAGAGTTTTGGGATCAGTTGTTTACAGAAATCACAATCACTTTTTCACATACGAGGAGCTGCAGCAGTTGATCTTCCAGTTCAAGTTTTGGTTTCTATAATTTGAAGTATTTTACATGCTCAAGAACTTTTATATTTTATTTACATGTTCAAGAACCTTTGTTCACTAGAGTCAGACTGGTAGTTTCAGCAACGTGCCGTTGCAAACATGAAATAGTCACAGCTTGATCAATATTTGTTCAGCACTCTGTCAAGGCACCGGTCCCTAAGGATGAAATCATAAAAAGAACATGGATGACTATATAAGAATCTTTCCCCCCATCATATGTTGGATTGGTACAGTTGCATTTCAAATAGGAGCAGGATACAAACCTATTTCACTTTTATCAATATAGGGGAAGATAATGTGTGGAAAACCAGCTTCTACACTAGCAAAATTGAAATGCATAGTGGATGTTTTCTCATTTCTTTCATAGATCTCGTATGAATTTGGTTCAGGTCAGTTATAAGTAAAGGTCATTATTATTTGCATAACAAGTGATAGTACAGGGAAAAGCTACCTTTCATATTTTCGGCTGAAATATAACCTTGCTCATTGTTGTTCTGAACATATGCAGCCAGACATTGGTACCCAAGGCTGCAAGAGCAAATGTGAAACAAGTATTTTTACATTTATTATTATTTCCTATTTCCAGTCATAATTTTATAACTGCAGAATAATCCTGTTAATAGGCTGGAATATTGGCCCAAGACGTGTGTGTTTTTCAGACTTTGTTTTCCAGCCAAAACACTTTCATATCATTTCCCAGAATGAGTTTATAGTATTAGAACATTTAAACCAACAAGTTAAAACCACTTTTAAAAGAGCCTTAAATATTTATTGGCAAGTAATAAAGAGAAAATAAGATCTTAATTAAGATCCTCGCTTTTGTTTGCTGTTGGACAGCAGAGTAAGGGGAAGGCAAGACTCTGGTTGAAATGACCAGTCAGTGCAGTTTGTGAGGTGTATAACCACATTTTGTCAAGGGAATATACTCTGTCTGCTTAAGAAACTTGTTTTACCATGGATGTTCCCTAGAGTAAGCTAACTAGAACTCTTCATGGGTGCTTCTGGTTCTTTTCTTGTACACCGCAGTGAAGGCAACAGAGACTGGGTAAAATATTTAAATAGTTCTTGGTGCAAGGAATAGAAGCCAACATACTAACTTCTAGGATATGGTCACAGTGTTCCCAATCACTTTTTGGGTACTGCCTATGAAGTAGAACATCAAAAGGAAGAAAGTATAAGTCATGATAAAGGCAGTCCTGGCAGGAGGCATTTATGCATTTGAATCTCCTCAGACACACGTGGACAAGTGCACTCTAGCCCTGATCAGCTGGATAGAAGAGGTCACACAGTAATCTCTTCTGACTCTTTGGCTTCTAGGAGTGGAGGTGTCTGTCTTCAGGAGAAAATTCAGGGCTGTACAATAGCTAATTCAGAAAGGGGTGAGCCTTACTGATTACTTTTGTTCTCTCATGTTTTCAACTCAGTAGATTATGTTGCTCCACAGCCAGTTCCTTGTATATGAGTAAGCATCTTGCCCATTACATATTTCCCACATAGAGGCCTGTCTCTTGGCTCTCCAGAACTAGCTGGTTTTGCTAATATGGTTTCTTTTTAGTCTGAATCTTTAAACACTGCAAAGAATATAGCGTCTATACATTCCAAGTCACGTCTGAGTAGCTTTTCCCTGTGTGCTTTAAAGGCAGTTAAAATGTTACCATTTTATGTAATTAGAAATCTCTACGAAAGTGATATTGGAGTTTTTAAATTTGCTTTCTGAAGCAGTGAGGCCAGATGACATTAAATAGGTTTTATAGCAAATTTCAAACAAAGTAATCATTCAGGTTTTGAGCTGCAAATAACAGTATAGGCCAGAGCAGCTCAAGCACTACACTTGAGTCTCATCTCCTCCCAGAGACTGGTTAAGCGAAGTCTAGTAACATCCAACTGGCATCATGAACACTCAGACATGGCAGAGAGCCCTAAACCCCCATGAAGAGCCAAGAAGGACAAGAATATATGGTATGTGCACAGAGCTCTAGGTTACAATGGTCTTTCAAGCCAAATCCATCACAGATATCTGTATTGTCTGTTCTTCCATTCTCCAAACATTTCCAGTCAAGAGGTTTGGTTGAGAATATCCTTATTACATGGAAAGTCTAATTTCCATCATCACAAAGTTATCACCATTGACTGAGAGGCCAAGAACTGTTTGCTTTAGCCCTTCCAAATTAGTATTTAACTCATCTGCCTACTGTAAGACAAATTCTGAATCTTGTGCCTGGGCAAAACAAGAAATTGATGTTCTACATCTGTCAGTTGGCAGTTTTCTGAATCACTTTCATTGACTCTAAAGCAGTTCTCTTTATTGCATAATTTATTATAAATGAGAACAAAAAATACTTATATATTTTTAATAATGTGTATTGATTCCTTCAACTGATACCAGGTTTCTATTCTTTGTATGCAGCACTTGATTATTGCATAAAATGCTCCTTTTTTTTTCCTTTTAATTTCTTGACACTGCAAACTGAAGGTCAGCTGCAGTGCATGAGTAGAAATAACCAATAAAAATGTCTTTTCTTGTAGCTAGATCCAATACCAAGACTAATGTAACTGGGACATTGCAGGCTGGTCTACAAATCTTCCTATACTCAATTTGCAAACAAGATTGCTCTGCCTAAGCTAGCTAGTTTTAATTAAATTTGAGAATAGCTATTTGCATGGCAGCAACAATTTTAACTGTGGTTTACAGAGATGGTTTCATAAATATATTATGTTCAGGCTTAGGCTCTGCCTAAATAAGCCTAATATAAGCCTGACTGTTACTTGCAGGGAGATTTAAACTTCACAAGAGCATAGTCAAGCATCTTTGTGTAGAAGAGAAAATGGCAACAAATTACTTTAGATATGAAAAGCAAACTATATTCAATAAGGGTTTTGTTAGGACCCAGAATATGCTGCAGTATGCAGCAGAAGTAATGAGAATTTTGAAACCAGTTAATTATGTCTCGCCTCGCATTAGTTCCTCTAACAGTAAGTTTAATCTTTAGTGACTCAAGAAGTTATACCAATATAATAGTTTTTACTTTTCTCTAAACGTAATGTTGTGCAAAATTTACCATTGCTTAAAAATGTGCCCTTTAGGAGTAATTTTGACAACATAATTTGACAACAAACTGCTCCGTCACTCCGATTTTTCTCAACAGAATTGTTGATGGGATCGAAGATGGAAACCATAATGAGGGAAGCCAAACCTTTGACTTCAGCTCCGATCAGCTCAGGCAGGAATCCAGGTTATCCCCTACAATTGGAGGTGAGTTTTGCCTGGGAAAATCACTCTTTAGAGAAAACAGTTTTCATAACTGCTTTTTCTTCCCCTTTGTTTCTTCGATTCTCAGAAGTGGCATAAATGGATTTAACATATATCCGTACTTTCAGTACCATTTCAGTACCACAATTGGTACTTTTGAAAAATACAACAGGGTTCCAAAGGCCATTTGTTGTTTTCCTGCTACCAGACAGTGATGATAAAATAGCTTGCAAAGAGTACTGTATTTTCATGCATTATATTTTACCACCAGTACTGTAGGATCAGCCAGGATCCTCATGCTCCCAAACCTTTGGGCATGGAAAATACTAAATACAGGGATAAAATTAAACATAAAAATATTATAATACCATATAAAACCAAACAATTCATAAGAACCGTATCCAAACTTGGCTCTTAATTTTTGTTAAAGATATTTACAGAAGTGGAGGAGTATGGAAGTACCTGGATTTTTAGAAGTAAAAGAGAGAAAGCCTTGAATAGCAAGAGGTTTTAGGCAGCCTTAAATGACCCGCACTCTGAAAAGGTTGATAGAATAGCACCGCAGAGGAATAGAGCACATCAGCATGAGGGGGAAAAGAGAAAGAAAGAGACAGAAAGGGAGACGGGTGCACTAATGCTGAAGTGACACAAGTAGCGCAGCTCAGACTGATTCCAACATCCCCTCGTTTGCGACCAAACAGTCCTCACAGCCTTTTGCATGGAGGCTATTAGGACACATTTTGTTCCTCTTAAAACCGAACAGTAAAATAATAATAGAAGCTTAGTTGTATCCACGATTTTTAAAAACAGTTGACACATCACACAGTTGGCACCAGGGTTGTCATTTTCAGTCCTTTCAGGTGCAGACTGAACAGAGCAGTATGAACTTTATTCGTCAGTTTTCTTACATGTTATACACTGAACGTTAAACACAAGATTTTATTTTAATTTGCTCCAAACTAGATTTAAATTTAAAGCATTGGCTAAGTGCAAGAATAGCAGTGCTATTTCCAAGTTATTGTACTTCTCTCACTTACATGCATTTCAATTTTTTTCAGAGGCTGAAATTGGTGCTGCTGTGCTTGTTATCAAAGCAGAAGAGACCAAACAGCAGATCAGCAGGCTCAATAATGAGGTAATGAGCTTTTGGGAGTTTTGGAGGATATTAACAGTGATTCAAGGAATGCTGGAGAAAATTAAGAAAACCTGGGAATATGATAAATGTGTGATAAACGAGTTTGCAAAACTGGTTAGGGTTCCTACATTTAGGGTAGTTTAATGCTGTTAACTCTTTCCCAGATTAATTTTCTACATGAAACCTATATAAAAGCTTGTGTCACATCCTAGAGTTAAAAACAAAGTGAGGTTAGCATAGTTAGTGTATCTAATCTTTTTAGGAGTTATCCTCTTCTGTATGTGCTTCTATTTCTCTCTCTCCTCTCATTTTTCCCCAAAGCCCATTCTTCCAAATTTTCTTGTTTTGGTGAATGCTGTGATTTGGAGACTTTCCTTGAAAGAAATGCAAATCCAGTCACATTCAAATTCACATCAAATGATTCAAATCACTTTACCTGTGCCTATTTAGAATGAAACAGAAGTTCATCCATTCCTATTCAAGCAATATGGCCTCAAGAATGCAGAGCCAATATAGTTCAGAGGTGCTTTCTATTCTTCCCTTCTAATAACATCAAACCTGTAACTGATTATCAATCCAACACTAAAGAGGAGATGTCTTCTGGCTGAACTGTTTTATATATCCAGCCACTGCAGTACTTTGGCTAACAAGATGAAAGCATCAGAACAACTTCACAGTTACACTGCAAGACTAAAATCTGTTCCCAGCATACCCTGTCTTTCATAATGAAGAGATTAGAGACAATTTCTTATGATTCCACACGAGGAAACATTCACATAAGTCCAACAACACAGTTTCACTTTTCTTTTACTGATCTCTTTGGTAACCAGAAATGTCAAGTTTTATTTTATTTTCCCCTCCATACTGTGTACACTTAATCTAGTTATTCATTATTTCCATATATGAAGTATTGGGTTTGTAAATCTCTTTCATCCTGGGTCAGGTTAATTTGGTCAGATAACAAATATCCTAAGCTAAGAATGTATGCATTAGTCACTATGAATGCATCACCTCATTTGTATATGAAACTGTAGAGTTCAGACAAAAGTCTCATGCCCCATTGACGTTTTTTCTAAGGCTTGGTCAAAGAACTCAAAAATATCTCCAAGATGTTCGTTGACAACACTATTATGATAGAAAATTCTATTTCCTATGTCATATTTTTGAAACAGACAAGTCATACTGATTCATCCCTTTTGACTTTGAAGAGGACAGGTATTTTTAAAATATGAAGATGTATTACATGGTTATCTGCAAGAAGCAATTGGAAAACACATCATGGTGGAAGATGATGTAAGGCAGACATCTTGTAGATTAACCAAACATTTCAACTGCAATAGTTCTGGGCTTGTCATTGCTTTTCTAGTGAAAAGCAATAAATAAGTCTTGCAGCGGGGCAGTATGTTAAACAAAAGAAACAAAAAACAAAAAACAAAAAACAAACCACGATGAAAGTCATTTCCCCCCATGCACAATCTTCCTTTTACCCTGCTAATTCTATCTGAACAAAAAGTTATGGAACTTGCTTGTTTACCCTAATATAAAAAAGGAAATATGACTACAGGCAGTAAAATACTAAAGTTTCCACACAAGGAAACAGAAAAATCCAAAATCCAGAGACAAACATTTCACTGTTCTGAATATGGTTCACACTTTTATTTTAAAATTGAGGAGGAGGGATCAGTCCATTTTTCCACATAGTATTCTGCCTATTAGACTTCACTTGAAATCTTTTGCAGTCTCTCCTGGGATAGATACAGATTTGAACCACTAACTCGATTAAACAAGTCAACCATTAGGTTGTCAGACAAAAAAAAGTCGACACCAGTAGGTCCTTCTCTTCTTTCCACAGGAGTGCGACAGAAGTGGGTTCATCTATAGTTTCTGTTGAGCAGGTATTAGGAGACCTGTCAGTAAGAGGAAGAGAATCTCTGGAGATTTAAAAAGAGTACCACCAAATTCTGGAGTCCTGCTAGCTTGGTGTGTGAGAGAGAATTTGTTTTCACACTACATAACTGACTGGGGCCTGCACCAACACAGAGAGCTAAGTACTAAAACTGGGAGCCAAACAAGGTTTTGGTAGGTTTAGATATCTTTTGGCAACACCTGAATTGATTTACATTTAACCTGGTTAGTGATAAAACAGTATTAATAATAATGCAACCAGAAGATACAAATAACACAGTAATGTTGAAAATAGTTGTACTTAATGTTTAGTCACAGCAGAGAAAGACACCTTTCCCTGATTTCAGAACCCCATAGAAGTCACAAATTATAGAACTACATGAGGCTACATGAATGATTATAGAAAACCTTACACTCTTGAAAACACACCAGATTTATTCTGGGAACCTAAGGGACTATTTATATTCAGCTTCGCAGTATCTCTAAGATTAATTTACTCCATGTTTTATAGACTACATTACACAGAGTACATCTACACTAGTGTAGACATGTTTAAGATGAAGATTGTTGGTGGTGCCTTGCAGTACTTGGAAGTATTCTCTGCTCTCCAAGTTCATATTTTCTCCTCTAGCAGAGTAAACAGTGTTCTGCATTCTGACCAAACAACAGTCTTAAACATAGAAATATGTATATATATGAGAATTCTCAATTCAATGTGACAATGCATGCATACAATATGGACAAATACCGGACTGGAACATAAAAAAACCCAAAACACAAAAGCATGAGGAGAAATTCTAAACTTGTATAGATTTAGATTTCATAGGCAACATTCTGGGCTCAAATCCCAGAGACAGATGGGTATCCTCCAAGTTCTCCCATGGATCAAAACTGACATTGAAAAAACTGCATGACTATAAGGCTGCTTAATTACGTATTCTACATGTATTCAAACGTGCCTTAGATGGAGTTTCTGACTTGGTACTTACCCAAATGAGGTATGCTGGAATACACTAGCTGTTCCTTGGGTTTTTTGTTGTTACATTAATTGTTGAACACCACTTGTAGACCCAGTGCTTTCATCATTCCGTCACACAGTGATGACCATTAATGGAAGATTATGACTGATGCTGCAGCAGACTGCTAGCAGTAGTTAAAATACCGACAGAGTTAGAAACAAGCTTCTCTATTAAGACACGCAGCCTTCCTCCTGAAAAAGAAATTATGAGAAAACAGGTCACAAGTAGCCAACAGCGGCAAACACTATCATTAATACATTTTCCAGTGCAGATCAGAAGTCAATCAACAAATGCAAAAATAACTGCTTTCATGAAAGGCAATTGTATTACAACAGTTCACTAGTTAGCTTAAAAGTATTTCAGCTGTTCATTGGGGGAACAAAGACATGCATCTTCCCATTCAGACATTCAGCCCAGTCTGTTGTTAGCAAAGCAAAGCAAAGCAAAAAAGAGTTACCCCAGAGATAAATCTACAAAATAAGCTATACCCATCTTAGATATCCAGTGGAGCTCTTAACTGTATTTGAGGTGTATGACATTCACTATGTAATCCAAAGGAAAGTTTATTTACCTAAGAATGGGACTAACAGAGGACAAAGCCTTGATTTCACTTCTCAAGAGTTTGTTATGTATAAACGTTAAGACTAATGGATGCAGACTTCCTCTAAGGAGGGTAGGCTCCAAAGTCAGCACTTTGGCAATGTGAAAGAAACTTGAACACACCCCAAATTCCTATTGTGTAGTTCCATGGTTTGGCTGCTCAGCCGGTTACCCAGCTTCTTCATTCCCTTACCCAATCTCACCTCTCATTTTGAGCCTGAATGAGATCCAAGCTCATAAAAGGGAATTTCCCTCTGGTTCAGTATTGCAAGGTGGGGTGCAATAGGACTACTTAATCTGCTACCCTATTTGTCCATGCCACTTAGTCTAAATAATCACTGAATAAAAAAAGGCATGACTGTCATTATAGTTCAGCATGTGGCAGGCAAGACACTTAAGGTTCAGGTTCTTCCTCTTGCAGAAATGCAACTATTTAAGCAATAGTTTAGAGATTAAGTGACCAAATACCCAACAGCATAGAACATTTTCTGAGCTGGGGAAAACTTGATTCAAAGACCTGCTCCAAATTAGGCAGAGTGAGAATTTAGGAACAGGTCTTCTGCCTTTACATGTGTGCATCCTTCCTTTGCAGAGATCCGTACACCCAACCTGGTCTTTCCAATGCATTTGTCTGCTAAGACTGATCAGATGAGTGTATCTAAACATTCAGCATTGTTTCAGAGGCACCCTTTACCTGGTGCAATCACGCATAAGGAGCCCAGAAGTAAAATTAAGAGATGACTAAGCAGATTTTCAGAGATATACAGATGGCCACGAGTCTGGATTACAGCACCTGCCTATCACTGTCCCATTGTATCCTACTAGGTTGTTACCTATCATTTGAATGCAACTGTATGAAAAGACCATGGAAATATTTTTACTTTAATTCAACATGCAAAACTCAAATCTGAAGTATTTAAAACATAACCCAGTTAAAAATAAGAAAATACACAAATTTTAGTCATAATTTTCGTCTGGTAATTTGCAGAGTGCACTTGTATATATTCTCCATACAAACACATAGGTGCACGGTTTCATGCTGAGATATACAGGACATCTTGCACACTGCATGCAGATAAACTCAGCTTTCTCTGTCATGTCCCCTATTTTTGCCACATGTGACCCAGCTCCGGTGCAGCCTCCTTCAGCTTCAGAATTTGGGGGCTGTTTTCATGCCTCACCACATCAGTAGATGCCACAATAACAGCACTAAAACAGTATAATGAACAGAGTACTCACATTTCTCCCATTCAACTGAAAAGCAAACAAATATGAGGAAGTATGAATAGGGTCACGTTTTGTACTAGAAAAGTGCCTTCTATTTAGCTGCATGTTGGAGCACTTAGTGGAAATTCAGCTATTTTTAATTTTAGGTTTTTCAGATGCAAGTGCTTAAAATACTCTAAGTATTTGGCGCTTGTTCAGAACACAGAAAATGCATTCACAGGGATGTTTCACTTTCATCTAACAAAATGAACAATCCTAAATACATGTTTATTTTCCAAATCACCTAAATAAATTTTATAAATAGATTATTTAAAAACATATTTCATATTCAGTTGCCAAAAATCAATTTCATTCTCCTCTCAGGACAGGAAAAAAAAATTCTTCTTTTTTTTTTTTTAAAGCAAAACATATTCTTTAATACTAAAAATGTATGCACATGATGGAAACAGTCATTTATAATCAGTGCCAACTAAACAAATTCAGGAAAGTTAATCAGGCCTTTAGTTTTACATAGGGGTTGTACTGTTGAAGTTCAATTTGCAGTTTGAGAACTCATATAAAGAACTCCTCTGACTTACAATAATTCAAAACATGTTCTTTGTAACAAGTTCATAACTATATTATCACCAGATAAACTATTTTGCAACAAGGCTGTCCCAATAATTCACTTTGGAAAACATCCTTCAATCAAGAAAAATGTGATAAAGAGTGAATTCATGACATTTATTGATGATGAAAACTAATTATGACTAACCCATCTTTGGATTTTAGCTATGTAAATTTAGCATAAAAGTCAAGACATAAAACCTAGTATTATTTGTGTTAAGAAATAAAAGCTTTCTAAACCATAAACACCAAGTAAACACATTTTTCATCTACTGAGATTTGTAAAAATGTATTTTCCTTTTAGCATTGACATATTTCCAAAGAATTCCTGCCTCGTTGTTTTCTCTCTCTCTCCGTTCTTGTACTTTGATGGATGTAGAGTAGTCTTTATAGCTAATTTATTTTTTTCTTTTAATGCTAGCTTAATGGCTATTGGCAGATGAAGGTAATAAAAATGGCTGATGCTCTAAAGGTTAGGTTAAATTCTTTTTTAAGTAGGACATATGACACATATATGGCATAGGTCCTATACGCTCTTGCTCTTTTCCTTGGTGAAAAAGCACCTGAGACATAAAAATTAATCAAGAGAGGAAGTTAAGCAGTGTGAAAATCAACAGGGCACCAAAAGCTGATTTCAGATTTGAATGAAAAATATTACTATCATGACAGATGACAAAGATTATCCAGCTAACTCTCTAACAGGTATTTCAAAACCTTTCTGTACTGAAAAGATCTGTTTTCCCAACATCTAAATGTAAATCTCTGTTGGTATGCAAGTTCACTGCTTTTTTTCTTATGCCTAGAAGATATAAGAAAAAATTGATTGCCATTATCCTTCTAAAATCAATTTACACTGGAAACATACTGTTCAAGCAGATCGCAAGAAACCAAATTCCTTCTGTCTTTGCCTGTTATGCTTTCTAAAATTCTTCATTGGTACCATATTCTTTTGGATTGTCATTAGTTAGATCTCTTAAGCCACTGACAAAGTGCATGTTCTTAAGCTGCACCAGCCTAAGTAATTCCTAGTGAAAAGAACTCCCTTCCTGTGTCCAATAAAAAAAAAAAAAATTTAAAAAAAAAATAATTAAAATGCTGTTGCTATATCCTGGGAGCATGATTAATGCCTGCAAAGTGTGATTCAGCAAAACTCTACAGACATTTTTCTATAATACTCTGCATAGGCAGAATATTATATTCATGCCTCTGACATTTTCGTTTCAGATATAATATTTAACATTTATCTTTGTTGAATTTCATATTACTGATATTTAAAAGTGAACATGAATTCCATTTAGCTATTAAAAATAAACATTAAATAAAAACAGATCAGGATAGGCTGATAAAAAGAATGGCTTGAAATGTGCATGGATGACAGCAAGCTATTGATCATAAACCATTCTGATCATGTATGAATTCAGCTCACAGTGATTACATCTTGGTCATGTTTTCTTTGTTGGCTTAGAAGAATATCACGTGGCCAGTAACATCTGAGAAGTCTTCTGACAAGAAATATATTACATCTACAGTTTCTTCTTATCTATTAAACCAGCTTTTCAGTTAAAGAAGTGAATTATGTTGTTTTCCATGGTTTATTCTTGACAAATCTATGTTGCCTGCTTTCTTTTAACTATTCCTTTAGGTGCTTATAGAAATTGTTTGCTTAATATTTTTGCTCAATATATACATATTTGCTCATGTATACAACCTCAGGCTTTTTTTCAACAGTACTCATTAACAGCTACTCTTCTCTTAGCCACCTGGGATTTCCATGATCCTCCATTTGCTCTCAGTCAGTAGCTGGTCAGTCAGTTTGTCCTTGACACTTTCTGAAGTCCTTGAAGCAGTGATTTCCAAACCTGGCTTTCTCATTGCCACCATCATGCTGACACTGTCCTGATTCTATGCCAAACTGAAGGTAGCATCCACATCCAACAATGAAGAGCCACAAATTATTGTTAGAACTGCAGTATGGGAACCCTTTTTCTACACTGAATGTCATGGGAGCCCTGTTGACTTGAATACACTTAAATTATCTAGTCCTTTATACTTTTCCTTTCTGTCCTTACTTGTTTAATATCAATAGCAATAATCTTAGTGTACTAATTTACTCAGAGTGTTGCCCTGGAACTACCCAAGAGCTGGCTAGTGAGTCATCAGAGAAACCAGCAAATTTTCTTCTACTATATGATAGAGCCAATTTCACAGCCTTCCAGATTTCTGGATTTATTTCTCTGAAACTGAACCATCAGATCATTGCATAAATCTTATATATTTAATCTGAACTCAGATTAGCTACACCGGATTGATTTGATTTTTTTTTTTTTTTCTTCTGCAACTAGCTTTATTCCTAAAGTGCCATTAAATCAGAAGTGTCTGTCACCATAATACCAATGGCCACAGAGATGCTGACAGACAATCAGTGAAAAGTCTGTCTCAGCTCAGTTCTCATTTCATTCATTCAACAATGCACTTACTGGGAAACAGCATATCAGCAGCCAGTTAATCTGAGCCTTGAAAGACAACTCATTCTGGCTGAAAGTCTCCTTGACTTTATGAAGCACCAGAATAGAAGAAGCAATGCAACACCGAGCAAGGGAACAGAGAAGCTGCCATATGCAGTGCAAGCCAGTCAGCTTCCCTGCGTTCCCAAAACACAGCTTCCATTTCTGAAGAAGAAAATTTTCTTCTTCACTTCTTTGGTAGTTCAGAAAGAGCCAGGGTAGGAAGATGTCTGGGTGAAGTTTGAATTGCAAAAGGGAGTAAACCACAAAGAGAAAAAAATACTAATGTATTGGGCTTCTAGTCAGGAAAAAAAAAAAAAAAGTGCTTATTCTAGATTTATCAAGGAACAGTGATGAGAGATAGATAGATTAGATAGATAGATAGATAGATAGATAGATAGATAGACAGACAGACAGACAGACATTCTAGTAGAAATTTAACATTAACAAAAATTTAAATGCTGGAATATATAATGGAAAAACAAAGAAACCTGTTTAGCCAATACCATTTAAACAAAGCAATAATCACCATCATTAGCTTACATTATATAGAGCTTTTCATCACTTTTATGGAAAGGTTTAAATGCAATCACCTCCATTCCTACTTAACTACATGGAACAAAGTATTCAAACCACACAACAGTTTAATACTGGCAGTAAAGAAAAATACTCTTTCTACTAAAACTGTTGAAGTAATTTGAAAATGCAAAATACAGCTACTAAAATTTATATTGGTCAGGGCATCAAAAAGCATTATTATTAAAGTCCATATGTTTAAAAAAAGAACACCTCATTTTTTAATCTCTATTTTGAAAGATATTCTTTCCATATAACAGAGTCTGCTAAAAAATGTAGCACATTGCTTTTGACCAATCTGAGAAGCACCTCATGCTCATTCAAGCTAAATCTGTATAAACCCAACTTTCTATATCTGGAAATATTGCAGTATTTTTCAGGTCCTAGAAACTGTTAAGGCAGCATTTCAAGTATATTTGGGATCTCACAGATCGTTTTAAAGCTGTCTGCCTAGCACAGCGGGAACCATTTGTACAACTAGCTGTATTGCCTAGCAATAATCACTGAACTCCTGAAAAGAGAATAGCCTTACCAGCATGCAAGGAATTAGTCCTTTTGCTCGGGAGGAACCTGTACTGCTTTCAATTTCTGTTTCAGAGACTTAAAACTTCTTTTGCTTTCAAAGTCTTTTCTTTTGCACTTTCTGAAGTGCTGTGAAACTGTTAACATTATTGATAAAATTGTCCCCTGTTACACCTGCTTATTTGCATCTGCTCAAGAATCTCTGCAGGGTGTACAAAGGATAGCATAAACTGTGTAGTATTGATAATAACAGTACTATGTAAGTATGTAAGTATAAAAATACAGAGATAGATGGCAATTAGTAGTAGTACAGATATTGGAAGTTTAATCCAGTAAGATCAACAGTTTGTGAAATCCAGATTTTTTTTTAAATGATCCAGAAAACTACGTATTTGCTTTCCCCATGTGTCGAGCAGCATTGGTCCAAACAGAGCTCACTAAATGGTGGTCAATTTCTAATGAAGTTTGGCATGACTACTTTGGATCATGCTACTGGAAACTCTTAAAGCATACATCAAAGGCTGGTTTATCAGGTCAGTTCCTATGACTGTGCAAGAGTAAGCTTATGAGAAGACAGCGCTCTGAGAGCTACCTGATATATCAAAAATAGTATCTGGGCACTAGAGCAAGTTGTAATTAACAAAATTTCAGGACTGCCACAAGTGCTGATGCTAGGATTGATTTTTGCCGTATTGTCTCAATGAATTGGCAAAAGAAACATGTTAAGACAAATTAAACTTTTTAAAAAATCTTTAAGCCATGAGAAACAGAAGAGAAAAAGATGGACCAAACCAAACAAGACATTTTAAAGTTGCAGATATCTTCACACAGCTTTCATAGTTTGGGTAAGGTACTTACTCATAAGGTAGTATCAATCTTCCTATCTCTACAACTGCAAAAAGTCCTGTAAAACAGATGCAAGTTGGCAAACTAGGTAAAACAAAGTCACTTTAACTGCTAGGAGTAGGGATCAGTGATGATCATAAAAAGAACTGATGACCCCTTAATCTAGGCAGTCATGGGTTTGGTTGTCCTTCTTCCCCAAGAAGCTTTTGGAGGTTTTGCAATGCCATCTCCAGTTCCCAGTGGAGCACAGAAGTTCTTGCATTGTTGATTTGTCCAGAAATCTCACGGTGTATTTCCTTATGGCCTGACAGTACCAAGAACCTTCTCTGGTTGCTCTGACCCTACAGGAAGCCTGTTCAAAAATTACTTTCCTAACATATTTTAATCCCTTACATTAACTGAAGTTCAAATGAGCTGCCAGGCATTCAAAGCTTAACCTCAACTGGTAGAAGGAGATCTCATGGTTATTTTCTATTTAGCATGACTTAATTAGGTAACAAGGCAGAAAGAAAGAAAGAGAGATGGAGACACAGACAGAGATAGATCCTCTAATGTCCCACTCAAGAGCCTCCTCCCTTTAAGCATTTTGCCTCCAGGAGTAGTGTGATCATTACAAAACCATTAAACAATATAATGAGTTTGAACTCAGCTCAGGGAGAAGCGAATAGATGTATAGGAGCTGTACTGGAGCTTCCTACTTTCCTCCTAACTTGGAATTTCTTTGTACTTATTGTGCCTGTGGTAACACAGTCAAACTCAGCCTAAAATGGCTTTTCAGCAGGTTTCTTTGGAACTATCCTGTCTGAAAAAATGAAAATTGTATTTCTATTTCTGATTACATAAAAGTTTATCTGTGTAGGGCACCTAATCAGTGTTATCTTTACTTTAGGGCAAAGAAAGGCCTCCTGAATTAGCCTTTTTTCTTTTTGACAGGTGGGTTATTCTTCTGAAGATAAATGTGTAGGCATGTCTTTTTTTCAACAGAGTATTTTTGCTAACATCAGTATGAGAAACTCTATTTTAACAGTAATGACAGTGGTTTGACCTAAAATAGATTGATTAGCTACCATGGAGACAAAGTTCATTTCTACCTCTTGATAGGTTCATTTCTCTTTATTAAAAGTAATTGAATGATTTTAACTTCCTACAAACTTTTCCTTAAAAAGGAAAAAGGAAAGACAAACACATTTGAAATGGTGAGTGGGTCACTTGTATGTTTGAGTTAGGCTTTTAATTTCCAAAAATGTCCTTTCAAATGTCCCCATTAATGTTCACTTACCAGTTTACTTTAAAACACAAATTTAGAACTTGTTGATCTGATCTGCACCCAAACCAGCACTTTTGGGGAGATTAAAGACTTCATGTAATTCATGTAATTAATTGGATGCTATTGATGGTTTCAGCATTTAAAAAAAAAAAAAAAAAAAAAGGTCTAATAGAAAATATGATTCATTCTTTTGCACACTCACTAGAATAATCTATGCTATGGAATGCTATCTCTCTCAGTGTTATTTACAATACCTTTCAAGCATAAACATAACTACATGGAAGCAAACTGTTTCACAGGCTTTTATATTGTTTAAATATTTAGAGGTAGCAAGTGGTTTTTAGAGTTTCTAGTTTCCTTTTTTTGTTTGCTTTTACTTGTAGTCCACCAGATTTTCATATAACTACTACCTGCATTTGACATCCTCGGGTATGGGTTTCTTTTATTTTACTATGAAGAGAGCAGTATATTTCACGTGTATTTCTGAACAAGATTTCAATAGTCCTCATTTTTATATCATTCATCAGTATGAAAGTGGTTATAAAAAGGGCTTATGCATTAAAATATTTAATGATTGATCCAGAAGCTCTTGATGTCATATTGCTAGTGGAAGTCATCTCAGTTCTGGCCCTAATGCCATTCTTTATATACAGAGTATCATTTAAAATCAAGGGAATTATGCCTACGGTATTTCCATCATACATTTTTATTGAATTGTTTTAGTTATTTCAATATGCCACAGGGTATGTAACATACAGCTGTAGTAAGGTAGATGTTTCCCACACATATATTAGTGGAGTATATTTCTTTAAAGACAAGAGACTCTGCCACAGATCAAAGCTGACATTGTTAGAAGGCGAAAAGGTATGTAAATACACGTATTTCAGGCATGACTGCATAAATAAATACTGTGATATTTTGCCCTGCCATAATAGGTGACAACTTTAACTCAAGAAGTCTCGCAATTAAGTAAGGATATGAAGAATGTGATGCACCTTCTGGAGAACCTGCTCACATCCCAGAAGGCTCCAGGGTTCTGTGCTGTGCACAGCATATCTCGAAGTCCTACCCTGGAAAGTCTGCAGTCTCGAATGGCTTGGACTACGCATCAACCTTGCACACACATGCAAGCTGGGAACTTTACTTGCACCAAAGCACAACTTTGCCGTGGCAGCACATTATGTGACATTTGGAATACAGATCTGTCCTCTGTAGGCAGCAGTCCCCAAAGAACTGAACCCAACCTGCAAAATTCTATGGATGGTGAATTTTATTATACACCGGGCCTTCACAATTCCCCCTCCCAGTATCAGGTAATTCAGAAAGACAATTTGCAATTTTTAAGATGCACCTCTCCCCATTCAGACACTACCTTGACTCCTCTTCAGTCTATTTCAGCAACTCTTTCTTCTTCAGTATGCTCTTCATCAGAGACATCGTTACACCTCGTGCTCCCCAGCAGATCTGAGGAAGGTAGCTTTAGCCAAGGAGCAATCAGCTCACTAAGCCTTGAGAACCTGCCGGGATCATGGGACCTGGAAGGAACAGCCGGAGTAGTTTCTGTACAGACCCCAGATTTCCCAATAGACGTTGTGACAAGCACAAAGGATGTTAAAGATAAAGATTACCAAGCCATAGACGTATAATGAGAAACAGTGAAGTAGTACTCGAAGCATGTTCCACAGCTGACAGATTTAAGTTTAGAGAGTACTGCATGACTGCTTTATTTGACCTTTTCTCTGGCATTCATGGAGACTTACAGACATGAAAATTCAGATTTATAGAAACTAAGAAAAGGTATTACCAGTTCATACTATAGAGGAAAAAAAATTCTAGATTCTAGAAGCACGTTGAAAAGCATTTTATATACAGATATAACTTACTGGTCTGTTTGGCAGACTTTTGTGATAGTCCAAAGACCCTGAGGGTCAGAGCAGCTGGAAGTCTAGGACAAAAGAACTGTCATGGGTGGCTTTTGTTCATCGAAGCAAAGGTTTTCCCTGAGTGTCTGACTGTTGTTACCAAACAATATCTATGGCACCGTTTGCTTCAGGTGATCGTGGGTCCTGCTGGTCTGTCAGTTCTGTGAAGGTAAAGGGACAATTATCGCTGCATGTAATCTAGACAATCAACCAAATAGAGCTGGTAGAGAGTGGTTAGTTGTTGCACGTCATTTGTCATGTAAATGAAACCTCTTAATTGATCTAAAAATACTATTTTTATATACTTGGTATGAAACGTGTACTTAAAATTATTTAAAATATTTATAAAGAGAATAAGAGTTTGTTTTCATTTTGGTAAAAGCTTGCAGTTTTAACAAGAAATGCACTACCATCATGTATTAGATCAAATACTATTTATTGTTAAGATATTATGTAGTTTACAAATGGATTCCCTTTTATGTGCATGCAATTTGCAATGAATGTATTCATGCTGGTGGAATACAAATAAATTAAGGTATTATTTTATTTAAAAAAAAATAAAACAGCTGGAATGTTGTATCCAATACTAAGTCAGCTATCACTACTTAAAAGTGAATTGTTATACTGATAACATTAAGTACCTTTGGTTTGCGTCTTGGTATTGCACTTTCATTGGTTAGACCAAGTCAACCTTTTATTACACATCCTGGTTTTGGGATATTATATCTAGACAAGAAAATTAAGAGGGATGAAAACCATTGAGCAAATTGAGGAATAATAAAGGACAAAATTAGAATGATTTAGTCAGAATCAGTTTAAAATAGTTATTTATCTGGTGATTTTTTTTTTTACTTACATATGTAAAAACTAGCTTTGACCTTTAGTGAAAAAGAGACTATAGGTTTGGCAAATTATTTAATCCAGAACGTAATTTAATGCCCACAGGAAATTTGAAGGGTTTTTTTCATTATTTAATGTATTAGAAACTTATATTGCCACACTGCAACCAGAGTGACTGCTTTGCATTGGAATTTTGATTTACATATTTAAAGACCCACAGTTTGCACCATATTTGCGTGTTCTTTAGCAAGCTTTCTAAAAAAAAGAAAACATGTTTACAACCCAAAATAAATGTTCTTAAATTGAGAAGTAAATTAGGTTACATTTAATTATTAATGCAAACTGGTGATTGTTACCAAATTAAAATTTTTACAGAGCACAGAGTTATGTTTAACTTCCTCAAGATTTTTTTTTCTGAAAACTTCAAAGATTAAGTTCATTGTTAACATTTGGATATACGTGGGAACACAAATCCCAGCTGATTCTCTGTGCCCAACTTACATCCTTTCACATCCTTTTTCCCACTGGTACAAATTAAGGACAAAGTGTCATCTCTCATTTTGAGCCGCCTGAATTTTGTCAGTGTGTCTACCCTTCAACATGAGTGTTTATATATAGGGTTTCTTACTTCCCCTCTATTTCAGTTTTTACTTAAAGGTTAAAGAGAGGAGTGCTGATTAAATAAGGCATATCCCAGAAATAAAAATAAATAAATAAATAAAAGCAATTATTAGCACATACAGGTCTATGGTATTTCTGCAAACAATCCTGGCTCATCTTTAGCAACCTGCCGTCGCCCACTGCAGCGCAGGGGAGGAGGAGGAGGGGGCTGGGGGAGGCTGCCTGCCCCCCACACCAGGGCAGGCGCACGCTGACAGAGCCCCACTTCCCCGACGTCAGGAGCTGCGTGACGTGGGGCGATGGGAAAGAGGTCCTGGCAGAGCAGCCAGAAGGTCGGTGAGATACAGCACCACCTCACCTCAGCAGACAGCCAGCACACCGTATAGCCATGCCCCTCTCCTGTCCAGATGCTGGGTCCTTGGGATGCACAGGTACACGCAGCACAGCTGTCTGCAAATCCTGATTCTTCACTGTCGCCTTCTGCGTGCCACACAAGGTGACCTGCCCTCAAACTACGGCATTAAAGAAATACACCGTACCCCAGCCATTGACGGGGGCTGCACAAACATACTATTTGTCTACCATGCTTAGTTCCCAATATCATTTACTAATTTCTATTACATATATATATACATTGGGAGCAGTGTTTTCTTTCTCATTTTATAAGCAATACATAAACCACTATGTATATGCTTTAAAGTTTTGGCATTGGTTTTTCTTTTCCAGTATAAATGCTGGTGTCATGAGATTAAAAGTGGGTGTTTTGTTCTGTGTTAGTTTTGTATAAAAGTGTAAAAAGGTCAGTGGAAACAAAAAGCCATTTTGCATAAATAGCCATAGCTTTATTGTTGTACACTTAATTCTCAAATAAAATAAAATAAAATAAAATAAAATTAAAAAGTGCAATAATTGAGAAGAAATAGCACTAAGATATCTGTCCTAAATAGTTCCTTGTTTCTGCAAGTGTCAAATATATCCTAAACAAAGTTGGCAAACAGTATGCCATTTGTATTGGCTATAGTTTCAAATAACATACATAGCCATTACCTGGATTGCAGAGAGTCTGTAAGACGGGCACCACACCGGTGAGCGTACTGCCTCCCAGGGAAAAGCTCAAGGAACTTAGGACAGGACAGGAGTTCTTTCCAGGCAAAAACCAAGTAAGGAAAGAGGAAAGTCAGCAAAATAGAAATCTGGATTTTAAACTCCCTGACACCATTTTATTATGAAAGCCTCGGGAAAAGAATCCTCCAAGCAGCTTTTGTCAGAAAATATCTGGTAACCAATGCAACAAATTTCAGGTTTGAAGGTAAAATGACAATTCACAGGGACAAATGGGAAGGCACATACATTTGGAATGAAACAGTAATTTCCAAACAGAATTACCATGAGCAGAATAGTTCTACACAGAGCATGGCCATGGAGGACTTCTGGTTTTAAAGCAACAACCACTGTAATATTCAAGCGTTACCCTCAAAAGGTGCTCATTACGAACAACCATTTCTGTCCTCATTTCCTGGTCATTTCCCTATAAAGAAACATCCTAGGCCTGCCACTAATGAACTAAGTGGTTACTGAACTCAGTCATGCAGTAGGACAGAAGATTTGGTCTGTGTCAAGATTCAGGCAGTAAACCACCAGCCTCTAACCAAAATCTCATGCACTATTGCCTTCTCACAATGCTGCAGAGTTGCCTCCACTGACAAATGGGAAAAAAGGCATTGAAAAAAGAAAAAAAAACACCAAACCTAAAAGTAGGAAACACATCAATTTCCTCCCATCTTCCACTTTTATATTTTCAGATATATATTGTAAAGACATGTATTTGCGTTGTGCTTACGATAACTACTGGATTCAATTTAAGAAACAAAGCTTATCACAAATTCTGCAAATACTCATCGGGTTTTTTACAAGTCATACTCAGCTCTTGTGATAACCTTGCTTTGACCCGTCAGTTGGTTATCTACCACAAATAATTTACTCTCTAATTAGTCCATCTCCTAACTGCACACGAGATTTCAAAATGTTTTATTTTAGAAGGCAATTTTGTAACACACTGTGTCAATAGCCTCACCTGGTAGCTTGTAAGAAATCTTGTGTTTTGCGAATGAAGTTTTAGGATGAAGCAAACTGTTCTCAACCTTTTTTGCATCTTCTTTTCTTAAGCTAAAAGCACTTGGTTCCCACACCCCTCACGGAGGGACACATTGCGGATAGTTCATGCTGCTGGGCCTACCACAGAAAGTGCACAGTCATATTCTCATTTTCTAGAAAAACGCTTCTAACAATGTAACTCAGCATTAAAAGAATGACACCGTAGCACGGAATTTAGGTGGCAATGGAGTGAGCAATAAAAAAAGAGAAAAGGCTGGTGTTTGGTTTCCTGGCTCCATCCCCTGACTCAGTAAGGGGAATTTGCACAGCAGTCATCAATTCCAGCAGCCTACATGGTACTGAGTCTTTGCTTCACTCAAAAAATCAGATAACCTATCACAAGAAACCAAAGCCCATCTCCCTCAGTGTCTGCAAATCATCAGAGTAGTTAAATCCTATTTAAAAAAAAAAATGCATAGCTGCAAATTTGTTAGATGATGCCGCACACAAAATCAGTTTTATCCTCTCCAAGGATAAAAGTCATATCATCATTTCCAGACCAACCACTGACCTCTGTACTTCATAAACGTCTCTTCTCAGAGTCTCTGTATTTGTCCTCCTACACCGCACTGTCGGTGGCAACAACTATGAAAAGAAACAGCAATTTCCTGCTTCAAAAACACAAGTAACACAGATCTGATCCTTTTGTTTAGAGAAACTGGCTGATGCAAAGAGAATTTTATTTTGCATGCACGTTGATACCAGAAGTCTCCCAGACTTTGGAAATCTCTCAAAGCAGCAAGTTAATGAAGGTTAAGAGTTGAAAGACTCATTTCAATCAGAACTCACAACCAGAAAAGTTGTGCAAGACGAGAAGCAGCACCTCCCTCCTTCGAGTTGTTTTAAGGTTTAAGGTTTAGTATGTAATCTTACATTTATGTCTTGACAGTGTATTTTAAATCTTGGCATTTATGTACAAGAGATTAACACTTGAATTTATTCTCTCTCCACAGCCTTTCAGGAACCTGTTAATTTTTGCTATGGTAAATCCAAAGGTCTTCTACTCGACCAAGAAATGGCCCAGTACAATAGAGGCAAGGTAGACAAAAAAGAATCATAGAGATCTTTATCTTCAGTGACACTGAATTGTACAAATAATGTATTACTAAGGTAAATGGCTAGTATTTATCTAAGCATAGGATAAAATATCAACAGAATTAATCTCACATGGAATAAATGCTTCCACTAACTGGCTTATGAGGAGCATTGAAAAGAAACATGTCTCCTCAGTTTTCCAGTTTTCTTATCCTAGATGTTACCAACTTCACCTGTTCAAAATAGTCTGATACGTCCCCTAAAAGTTACAACTTCAGAGAACTTTTTAAAATAATTCTTTTTTTGCTTACCTTGACCTATTACAGTTTATTTCCCCCACAACATAAGGGCCAGAGTAGGGCAAAAGAGTTACTCAGCACCGTCGTAAATCACAACTGTAGGAACTGCTGCACTAAGGGCACTCAGGCATCACAAGCATCACAAAGAAAACACTCAGAAACAGGCAAAACTAGAGTTTACGCAGATGAATCCTAGGCTCTTACAAAACAACAGTGGAAGTATTAAGTAAATCAAAAAGCAGCACAAGATTTCTCAGGGAAACATGAAAAGATAAGGGGTTTTTAAAATTAAAAACTCACAGACTTTCACATTTAACCATCCACACATCCTAAGGATTTAGGACAGTCAGTGCAAATTTCCAAATGTGTAAGTCCATCTTATCTGCACTTAAATTTCACATTTCATATGTACTGGATGATGTTATATGTACGTATTCACCCTGTCCTGGTGTACATGATAACTATTCTGATTCCTTATTTTTAGTATATTCTACCTCTGATCAATTTGTGCAATTAAATGGACTACTACTTCCTTTGCTTGCCATAATACAACACAAGATAACTCTGCAATCACTTAAAATACACATACTTGAGGAATTTTTTCTTCATGAGGCACCTTTTAAAGATTTTGCTTCTTGCTCTAAAAATCAAAGCTTCCTTCAAGAAGAAGAAAAAAAAAAAAAAAAACCAAACAGCGTTAACCACCCTATGTACAAACAATCAAATCCCACGCACCGGTTCCTTTTCGACTCTGCAGTCAGACAGAGGACAAAAACAGCAGCAACATGAGACAAACTGGAACCACAAGGTGGTAACTTTACAGACTAATTATGCCTTCTTAAAGGCCAACATTGTCAATCATTTACTTCCTGAGTTTCCTTCCACAATATTGTAATTTAACACATATCTCTAGTGCTGCTGGGTTGGTTTTTTTTTCACCCCTACACAGCACTGATCCACAGAAATACGGTTTACTTTCTTACTAGGAAAATTCAACATTATTTCAGTAACTACGCAAATAGCCGTTAAAGAGAATTTTAAAGCCTCTGGTATGTGAAAAATGTGTAGGTTTCTTGTATTAGACGTGCTTATAGGAAAGGAAAATTATAACCACACAAATGAAAATATTTTTCTTCTCACTCACATCAGTCTGAAATTGTTTTCCAAAAGCAAATGGCAAAGTCTTCTTCTGTGCCTTTGCTTGCAATGAAATCTAATGGGGGGGGGGAGGACAAAAAAAAACACCAAAAACCCAACACGCACATTCTCTGAATGCTACACTGTCTCATAATAGTATTTTAAAATGTTACTGGGTCATGCTTGTCAAGCAGCTATTGCAGGTTTAAAAAAAAAGTGATCACTCGCTTATTTCTCCCTAGAGAAAATTACCAGTTTGCACTACAGATTGTGCCACAGCATCTCGGATGAATGTGTATATACAGTGTACTAATAGCTACCAGCACTTCTACCACATCGGAGATAAGGCAAATCTTCCTTATTCACCACCTCTCTAACAACAGGCAAAGCTTTTTAAAAAAAGAAAATTGCTGGTTAGCCTTTTGTAAAACATTATATATTTTTTTCAATATCCTTAATGATCTCTTTTAAGACTAAATTATCTTAATAAACAGCAGCAATAGGACAAGTATAGAGCATCCAAGGCAAGAAGCTGCCTATTTCTGATGCAAACCACTATGTAAACATAAGTATTCTTTCAACTGTTGGTAAGAACAGATCCTTTCAGCAACTGGCTGTTAGGAAAAGCTTGTGTCTATATAGCTACTTACCAGCAAAAAGACAAAACAGGATAATTGTAAAAACTCTCAGGGGCATTTGACAATATCCTCACTAGAGCCATAGCACACAGTCTTTTGAAGCATTGGTCGCCCTTCGCTTCAATAAGAAAACTGTATTTGATAATAAATGGCATCACATGAAGCTTAGTTTAGCAATTATTCACATGGCCTGAAAGGGTTCAGGGGTCTGCTGTGTTCCTCACAGTATATGGGGATAATATGATGTTCAGAGAGCTTTCAACATAGTAAAAAAANGCCCTAGGGAACCAGAAAGTGTTTCCTAGCGCTAACGGCAAAGGATTCCCAGTGCTATGCTTTGTACAAAAATAGGTTACCTACAAACAAGATGCATGGGAGGGTTGTCTGCGGTCTGAGTTATGTAGCACAGCGGTTTCTGTAACTGTGCTTGTTAGGTTTCTGAGAACAGGTGCTTGAATTATGCCCACCAGTTTGATAATTAATTAGCCTTTTCATGTGTGCAAGGTGGAAAATAATGTAGCCTCTGAAGGGCTTGCGTAAGGTTTGTATCACACCTGCAATCCCAGGTTAGCAAGAGCAGCAGAGCGGCCCTTTTCTTTAACCTGCTATCAGACGTAAAAATCACATCTGGACAATACCTGTGCATTTCAGTGCCTGTGAGGATAAACTTTGCCTCAGTCAGGTGTTTTCAGAGGCAAGAAAGCAGGCAATGTGTCCTAGCAATATACAGCACATCTGCTGACTCCGCACTGGTCCAAGCCTCACCGGACACCTCACCTCCAAGCTGCTCGTCAGCCTTACAAGCAAAGGCAGTCAGGTCCTGGAGAGACATTTTACATCTTGTGCTTTCCCTGCTTCTACATCTTTTCCCCCCAATCATTGTGCAAGAAGTAGTAGAAAGACCGCAGGCCCTATCTGGAACCAGAAACAAACTATATCTTGGGAAACACTGTAATCAAAATTAAACAAACTGGGGAAAAACAAAAGAGTATGTCCAATGTCTCCTCTCAGCGTAACCTTCATGAGTTAATATACACTGAGGCACTCACCTGGGTAAGGAAAAAGCTGGCAGCTTTGGGAAGGGAACAACTTCCCTCCAAATCAGCAGCAATGAGGTCTTTTACAGTTATTTACATCCAATCTACCTGTTTACAAGCTGAATAAATTCAGTATTGCTAACAGAGTTTAATAACTCTATCTATTTTGCCGGATGATGCTGAATAGGCTAACGTAGTCACAATTTCTTGTGTGAATGAATCATGCTAAAACTGGAGCCTACCTCCAAAAACATTGTCCTCTCTCTAGGAAAATGGAGTCTAGGGATTTTGACGTATCTTTGATTTGAAGAAAAGCAAATTCTCCTCAGTATTCATACCCTTAAGCAACTTAGGTTCAACAAGCTTCAGACTGTCATATGCATATCCTTTCAGACTTTTATTTTCCATTTAATTTAAACTCTCTACATGTGGTCAGTTGGTCCAAGGTTACCTTCTGCAACGCCCCAGTTAAAAGTCTAAAATAGACCTGATACAGGACCTTCCTCTTGTTCTTTCAGAGACCATTTGGTGATTAAATCTGCCAGCTGTCATCTCTCCGACATGTTTTTGGCCTACCACTGTTAATGGCATTTGTTCTCCAAACTATATTTGAGAAGTGAAAGTTTTCCACAATGAAACAGCTCCCAGTTCTCTCTTTCTCACTAACAACATCACTGAACTTTCCAGCCATATCCAAGTCTAGCCTACAGAGTTTACAACAAGTTCCAAATATTTCTAGGGTCCCTTGCCACCTCTAAGCTGAGTTCTGCAGAGTAGAAGAACATTTAAATTTCTTTTTTTCAGTCATAAATGTCAGTGGCAGAAACCAATTTTTTTTTTTCCTTAACTACAGCTTTATTGTAGTTCTCCAGCCAGGCTATGATTTTCATCCAGCCTGAACTTTTCTGAGTGAACTCTTAATTCTTAATATTGATGTGAATCTATTTTCACTTTCTACTTTCCTGCTATTGTTTGGTTTAAACCAGAATGTAGTGACTTAGAAATAACCTTTTTCCTCTCCACTGGGACATCTTTTCTGATCCTGAGCTTGTTTTGTTTTATCTTGTGTAAATTCTGTCATGCGAGTAACATCAGCGTAAAATAAATGGCTTAAGCACGAGATAAAAGGATTTCATTGTCCTATTCAGAACTTCAGCCAAATATTAAAGCTGCTGATCCACACCGAGTGTAAATATATTTTTTTTAAACTGATGCCAAGCAAACCCTAGTTGTATTATTCATTGTATGTATGTTAAGTGTCTGTTACAGACTTAATTTACAACACAGGTGCAAGGTAGCCTGGAACAATCTGCTTTGCCATAATGACTATGAAAAGGCCGTGCACTTCTGTTTGCTGTTGTTCTTATTAATAAATAAACAAGCCCTCAGAAGAGCAGAAAGCAGGCAAAGTAGCACACGGTGATTCATTGCCAGCTGGGAAACATTTAACAAGAAACACCTGTAAGACAAGAAGCAAAGCCAGAGACTAACTGCAAGGGAGGGGAAAGAATCACCACCCCCCAGGAAGAGGATTGCAAGAGTCTAACTATAAGGCTCAGCAGCACTCTGTAGGCGTTATCCTGAAGCTGGGATGGATAGAAGAGTTCTCTGGGATACAAGATGAACCTCAGGACTTAATTTTCTAGGGCTGAACTTTTCTCCAGTTAGCGTCAGTAACAAAAGTCAGATAAAACTTCTAGTGTCCTTGTTTTCACCTAACGACCCACAGGAAGGCAACAACAGAAAGCCCAGACCTGCCTTAAGTTGCCTGGTGGTGTAGGGCACATCAGAATGCAACTACTGAGAAGGGCTTCTTATCCCCAGGTCACAGTTTTCTTGATCTTGGGTCCTTGTTTTGGTTTTATGCACAAGTTCTGCCACAGAAATATCACCACCATGGTGTAAATAACCTAGATATGAGACAGACTATTTTTATGGGCATCCATAAAAATTACTCTTCCATTTTCACTGTAATTATGCTACTGCCTAGTAGTGGTTACCATAAGGAAAAATTATTTCTGGTGTTCAGCTTCCATTTAATTTTGGGAAAACTCTATTTACAAACTATTTTTAGTATTTTTTCTCTTTCTTATTTGTGTTTAGTACTTTCAAATATCTGTAAGGCATATATTCTCCTGGAACAGGCACCAAGTCAATGTATTAAATCTATATTAAAGTGCTTTTTAGAAATCTGTACAGGAACTATTTTCTCCTGTGAAAAGCCCAGCTTTCCATGCCTATTATAGACTATTGTCAAGCTTAATTCACGTTCCAGTTTGTTAGCTTACATTTTTCTAAAAGCACTTTTGTGGGGTTTCTACCTTTTCTCCTAAATCCTGGGTTATTCTGTTCCATAGCTTCAGTACATTTTTCTCCTTCACTTTAGTTGTTGCTCAGAAGAAAAAAGTTGCTTAATTGCATATTTCCCAGCTCACCAAAGAGGGAACATCACTATCCATCAGCAGGCTTCATGGTTTCCATATTAAAGTTAACATAGTCTCTGCTTCAGATAATGAAAAAATTGATATCGTTCTTCTGCTTTCTACTTGTAATTCTTTAGGGTGCAAGGCTGACCGAGCGTTGATATTGATGTGCCTCAAAAGCAGTCATATGCAACTTTCAAAAACACCAGAATTAGATTTCCACTCAAACTGATGGGCTAAAAGCTGTACACTAATAACTAATAACTTAAAGACAGATACAGCAATTTATTTTAGGCACTCATAAAATGTGAAGTTCTGACAAACTCACATGCTACAGAAGTATGTTGGGTACAGCTCACTGGGAATCAGGTGAAACAGATTTAACTGGAAAATTTGGAATTATTGAACCTGAAATGCCTTCTAAAAATATCTCAGTTGCCATTGATGTTTAGCAAAATACGGACAGTTCCCAGACAATTAACCTAATACTCTTTGGGCCTCCCAAGTCTGCTTTTCCAGGGCAGTCCCTGCTGTACAGAATACCACAGGTTTTCATCTTTGTGATATCAAACTGTGGGGGTACTGGAAACTTGGACCATATATACTAAGGAACCCTAAACCTTAATATCTAATCTCAAGGACTTTGAAAACTCAGCTTTAAAGTTTTGGAAACCGTGTCATATGCACATTAGTAAATATTTGCATTCCAAAGAACTGAAGAAGAAAAGGTTTCAAAAAGCTTTCATAAAAACCTGTTGTTTGCGTCAGATACACCTCAAACACCAGCTCCCCAGGTTTCCCATAGAACAGAAGTTTTAGCTTTGGACCATAGTAGCTCAGGTATCTTGATAACATGTACTTTACTGATACTACCTCAATAAATGCATGGGTCCTTCTTTGTTATGCTTTTTCCAAACATTTTAAAAAAACCTTTGGAGCTGTTATTTTTCCATTAGTAACCACTATAGAATGACTGCAAAATACTTACCATCCTTGCTTATCTATTGTGAAAAGACTATTTTCTTTCTGCAAGTGCTTTCAATTAGCAGAGTGTTTGAAGGTCAAGGAAGGATGCGTTCACTCCGCGAGTGAAGCCAGCCTGCACACCACAGATACCACTTTCCTATTATCTTCTGGTCCAAGCAGAAACATGCATTTTTGTGTCTTTTACAGGAGTCGTAACCAACTCACTTTATAAGCAGCAACTTTTTGAGGAGACTTGAAAAGTTATATTAACCCATTGTCTAGGGAGGGACATTTTTATACCCATTAGCTCCAAATAGAACACTTCATTCAGATGGCTGCCAATTAAGGCCTTGTAATATGTAAGTAATCTCTCTTTCCTCTACGCATACAGTCAACATGCTGCCAAAATAGACTTTTTCACGTGATTCTCAAACACTATTTTCTGATAGATTTCTAATACTTTGGGTGTTATTAACAATTTTATATTTTCTTTCCTTCAATAATTCCTTGCCTTTGACTTCTGAAGAAATGTGCTGTAGGGACAGGAACATAAATTTCCAACCTGCAGGTAGTTTTCTGCTTGTCTATTTATACAATACTTCTGTCATCAGGTGCAGTTCCCTGAGAAGCTTGAACTGTCACAGCAGAGTATTTGATTAGCTAAGAAAAGAATCAGATTCTGCTCTGAGCAGACCCACAACAACAACAATGAAAAACTTCACTCCTCTCACCTTTGTCCCTGAACTTTCTAAGGAAGCAGTAAGCATCAAGTGGAGAGAGCAGCCACTTGAATAGCTAATAAATGTCATTATAACTGGAAACTAAAATTTCCTGAGGTACTCTCCAGTTCTTGTAAAATCACTGAGTTACAGTTTCCAGCAAGAGAGACAGGACTTCTAAGACTCCAGTGCTGTATCAAACATATAGCTGTGCTGTTAAGACAAGTTTCTTGCTGTTTCAACAGTTCCTTTCCATTCATTTTAAAATCAAGTGTTAAAAGCCTGAAAGCAAAATACTGCACATCTACCCAAAAGATAATTATTTTCAAACTTCCAGTTCAGCAAAAAATTTCAAAAATAATTTGTTCTTGCGCAAAATGAGATAGTCCCCACCCCAGCATTTACATTATCACTGAATTTAAAACATATTTATTTCTGCCTTCTACGTACTTTTGCAGCTGATGATAACAAAAATATATTTAAACTACAAATAATTCAAGATTAGACTAAAATCTGCTTGTGGAAACTCAAGCCAACCTATGGAGGGGGGAAAAAAAAGAAAAAAAAAGAAAGAAAAAGAAAAAGAGATAATTCAAAGCAAAATCAAAACAGGCTGCCCAGCTGGAGCTGAAATCCTTTCCTACTTTCTTCTAACTCTCCTACCAATTTTCTGTCTACTCCATTTCACACCACACTCCATTTCACAAGTGAAGGAAACAACCATCCCCCAAATTAGGTTTCCTCAAGGAAGCCCATTAGAAGTGGATCAACTTCCATCAAATTATCTTGACTCAGACTCGACGGCTCCTTTCCCCACACAGCAGGTTTTGTCACTGGGATGTAGATGCATCTGTGTCAAGGATGTAAAGGACTTTATACCCTGTGTGGTTTTTGGCTACCATTTTAATTTTATTCCTAGCCAGCTTCTAGTCAATTGTGACAATCTTTGAAAAGAGGAGCCACAGGAGTAGGCAGCAACAACAGCAATAAGACACTGGGGAGGAGAGGAGGAAGGAAAAACAGATGAAAGCAGTAAAGCAAAAATTTGTGAGGGAGATTTGTATGTGTTAAAAGATAAGGGCAGTGGAGCTGGTAATTGCAGGGAGAGTGCAGGCAGAAGCCCTGAAACAGGAATGGCCATAGCAAAATATTCTGCTGGGAAATTACAAAAGGTTTTGACAGTTTAAAAGTCTCTGGGATTTTTGACAGCTAACAGTAGTGCAGGACCTGACAGCAAGGCACAAAAGAACTGTGTACATACATAGTCTGTGACAATCCATACCCTCAAAATCTTCCTTTTTAATAGAGAGGGTACATAAATTGCCAAAGAAGCAGTAGCACAGGCAGGAAAAGCAACTTAGAATCATGGAATGGTTTGGGTTGGATGGGACCTTAAATATCATCTGGTTCTAACCCCCCTGCCATGGGCAGGGACACCCTCCTTCTGAGCTGCAAGCACACATTGCCTGGTCATGTTTAGCTTTTCATCAACTAACACCCCTAAGTCATCCTCCTCAGGCCTCCTCTCAATGCACTCTCCGCCCAGCCTGTAGTTGTACTTGGGATTGCCCTGACTCATGTGCAGGACCTTGTACTTGGCCTTGTAGAACTTCATGAGGTTCACATAGGCCCACCTCTCAAGCCTGTCAAGGTCTCTCTGGATAGCAGTGATTGACGCCCAGCAGATCAGCAATGAAACCAGAAAGAGTCATGAGGTCTCCTGAGTCAGCGACCAGCTCCCCTCCAACAGCCCATACTGACCTTCAAACTTTGCTAAGCACTTAACATGCCAGATTGCTCTCACCCCACCTTGGCAACCAGCGTGCATCTTGTGTTTTGTTGAGCGACTGGCTGGCCACCAACATCCACAGTCCAGTCCCCTGTTAGTTTGCACAAGCGGTTCAAATGCACAAGAATTACAAGATCCTTTTAAAAATTGCACCAGCCCACAGTACTGAGTTCCAGATGACAGTCAAGGTGGAGGCTGTGACCTTGTTATCTTATTCAATTATAGTAAGAAATGGATGCAACATCTTTCCATTGCTCTCCAGGCAATTGGCACATTTCCTGAGGGCAATTTTGAATGCTACTAACACCCAATCCCTGCCATAGAGCAAGCAGCAAAGCAAAATAAAAAAAGGCAAAAGCGATCAAATGACAAAAGCATATGCCTAGAAAGAAAATAATGTTATGAATGTCTCTATCAATATATGGATAATAGGAAAAACATTGTAGACCTACACAGTGATAAGAAACCTTGGGGAAAAAAACTAAGGGTACTTAACAAGGTCAAATATATCTAGGCATTGGGATTGTGGATTGCTTTTTTTTAATACCACACAACTTGTAAGATGACAGACTCCTCTTTCATGGGGTATATGGTTGTGATGAAGTAGGATAGGAAAAACATAGGCACAAACTTACAAGAATAGTAGCTGCAGTATAAAAACTGGTAACATCACGTTTGTGGTGTAACCTCAAACATTTTTTCTTTTGTAAATGCAGACTGAGTTCATTAGCGTTATAAAGCCATCAGTGAAAACCCTTTTTCAGCCTGACAAACACCTTGCAGTGTGTTACATTCAGGTAGCACTTTATGGTCTCTCTTCGACAATGCAGCAGAAAACTTGCACATATTTCATAGTTCAGAAGACAATTTACACTTCCTGACACAAGTTTCCAGCCTCTGCTCCTCTCCTGACTGCTGTTAGCATTCTGTCCTCTGCACAGCCTCCAGCCTGCTGATCCTTAGGGGCCATCGTGCACTGCGTTACTGGAGTCATCCACAGTCCAAACTACATCCAGGTGACCTTTATTTACACAACTGAGCACTCATTTTCACAAGAACCCCTAGCTTCTTTTGTACTAGGGGGATGATACTGGGGTTCAAGGAAGTTGTACATTGTCATGTCCCTTGGGAGGTTAATAGCCTTCAACAAAAGAACAAAAATAAGAACCACATCTTCTCTGCGACCTTTCCTCCCTTTAGAACTTTCCCTGTTGCCACTCCCTTACAACAGTTTACTTAGTTGTTATATTTCCATATTTCCTTATAAATTTTTCACATCCAAATATTGTCCAATATATTTTGAATAGTAGATACTACCAAGAGAAATAATTCAGGTGCAAACCCACTTCTAGCTCACTCAAAGCAAATGACTTGTAATAGTGGTTTGTAATAACACTGTACTGAAGCATTATTGAGTGGTTTTCAAAAGGAACTTGTATATTTTACCCTCCCCTTTTCATCTCTCACTTTCATAGGAAATCCTGGATAAGATTCTCTTCTAAGTGTCTGCCACTTCTCTTAAGCTCTCTGAAGAACATGCAATTACTGCATATGCCTCTGACAATTTTACTTACCTTTAATCTGCTCCTGAAGATCTACTTTCAGTTATCAAGAGAACCATCACATAAAATCACTACATGAACCATAAATGCACAGTAGATGGAGCATCATGGCATAATGGTGAGCATCCAGAAAAACACATCCAAGCCAGTGTCTGAATGATAAAAGCTCTGAAACAAAGTCATGATGTCCTCTTCCCCTTTTTCTACCTTGTATAATTATTCAAAGAAACTGAGATACTAAGAAATTGGAACCAGGTAAGAAGCCTGGGCTGGCATGCATAAAGAGATTTGTTTATTGTGACACCTGAGAAACAGTAATCAGGTAGCTGAATCCAGTACCTATATACAGCGTACAATGAACAGGAAAATTTCCTGCAATAGGATAAGGATGCAGAAGAAACAAGGTTTGTGTACAGGCAATATCTTTAGTAGACTACTGAATGCAGTTTTAAAGCAATGTGATCTATATCTCATATTAGGAGCCTCTCCAGCTCTCCAAGGCTGAAGCTTGTCTCCTACTGACTAACCAAAATGTCGTGATGCTTCCAGAGAAGCAGGGGCAGGCTTGGATGCAGGCCCCTAAGTGGTATGAATGGTTTGGTACCCTTTGAAAGGGCTGAAACCTTCACCTGTTCCGAAAGGTAAATACATTCTGCCTTCACAGTAAGCTGAACTCTGCTATAGTAGGGCTGACTGCAGCAGGCTTGCATGGTATTAAGAGAGCAGTAAACCAGACTGCTCAGCCACCTTAAATAGCCAGACTCACAGGACCTCTGGAGGTCTGAAAGCTGCCCAAAAGGCTTGTTGCCTGTTCTGAGACAGGTCATTATGGCCACACTCTTTTATAAATGTGGCATGTGCATTCAAAATAAAACTTAAGATATTAGGTAAGAAAGTAGATCAAAGCATTTCTTGCTTTTCGAAATCTTTCCCCAACTTGCTACTGCTCTCCCCCTCAGCATGATGTGAGTAACCATACAAAAAAATATTTTGAAGACAATTTCCTTAAAATTTCAGGGTCATTTTTCCTTCCATGTGAAATACAGTCTTTGTATCTGTTCTCCTTTTATAACTTTCTACATTTCTCTCCACTCTGCCTTTTCTTTCCCCTTCATATCTTTCCCCCAGAAATCTATCCGTCCACATGCACTTCTGCTGTACATGCCAAATTATTCCTATTGTGTTGCACAAACAACTGTTACAAGAGATTAAAAAAAAAACCAACGTGATGACATTCATATCCTCTTAGCACCCTTATTATCTCTATTATACTCTACACTCTTACTGCAAGGGCATGACTAAAGATGCATCCCCTGCCCCAAGTGTGCAATATCATGTACTACAACACACGGGCAGTTGTAGGTGATCCCCGTCCTGAAGAAAATGGCAAGCAGACAAAAGGAGGACAGGACAGGAAAAGTGAAGCACACTGCCTAACCGAGTAGCACAGTCCCAGCCCGCACCACCCCACTTCTGTTACCACTCAACAATTTCTTCTTGTGCCAAGTCTTGGATCATTAAACTCTTTTAATCATTTTGCGCATCATCTAGGCATTATTATCTAATTCTTAAAAGACTATTTTTTGATGAGTTGTTTTCATATCTGCATGCCATCCCAAGCATTCGGAAAATTATATATTTCAGCTGAGGCAAAGACAACTATCACTGAAAGAAAACTTCAGTAGTACAGCTTTTGCATGATAATCTACTTTACTGGATGCAACTGTGGTTTGCAAACACCTCTTTCTTCAACATATAACTACTTTTTTCTTAATGAACTTTGTAGTACAAATATTTCTCTTTGAGCTGTGTTAGAGGAATCAGCTGGGTTACAGTACTTGAGCACATTATACTTACTTAAAGCTTCTAATGATTGACTGTCAGAGTAGTTAGATAAGACTCTTCTGTGAACTTGCAGACTATGCATGGCAGATATTTAGATCTGAATAATTCACGCGCAACAAAAGCAGAATTACTTGCATTAACATTTTACACGATGCATTTAAGTCTAACCTAAGAATATTATCTTGAAAGGGATTAAATACTCTGAGTGGAATACCTTGTCTCTTGCTATGCTTGACAGCATTTACAGTAAAGGGATTACTGGCTATGTTAAGAGACGTGTTTGTTTATTTACCTTCTGTATTTGGTGTTTGAGTTTTCCTAGTGATTTACTGTAGAATACATGTTGTAAAAAGCATAGCTTGTCTCCTTTCAGTGAAAGTAGTCAGATGCAAAGCTATGGGGAAACTTTCAAATAGGATAGATTGAAAAGCACGTATTCTTGAAATCCACAGTAGTCTTATGGTGTTCAGGTGTTATTTTTAATTACAGCAGTATTGTCAAGTGGTGCCATATGGCAGTTGTATGTAATACATCCTCCCACTACGCTGTGACCTTCTGATAGGAGACAAAAAAATCTGCCAATTTTGGCACTCCCCATAGAGATGGCCTGTCTTCTTCATCTGCAATCAGCACCAGTGCTGTCAAAGAGCCTGCACCGGGGTTCTTTGCTCTCATCTCCCTTCAAGTAACTCTTCTTTTCCAACGGGTGAGCAATAAAGCTAAAAATCCCTCCCCTTCTTTATTATACCATGGACTTCATTATTTTCTTGCTGAGCAGGACTTAGTAAAAATCAGTCCCGAGACTTGGTGGGGTCTTTTGCTTCATTTAAAGAAGCCAAAGACTTCAGTCAAAGTTCTTGGTGAGACAAAAGACTGATCTTCTCCTGACACTCTTCAGTTGCTATTACAGACAGGTGAAAACGTCAGTCTCACCCCACAATATTTCTGCTTTCTGTGCACCCCACTAAGCCAGAAGCAAATGAATGGGTTTTGTTCTGGCCTGGCCTCATGGCACCGGCCTCATCATTCAGACCAGCAGTAAACCCCACCTACGGAGAATGTATTAAGCTCAGAATCCAGCCTCAGAAAGAGAAAGCCAACCTGAAAAGGCTGGTTGGGGCTGCTACCAACCAGTGGGCAGTGAATTACCAATCACTACCTGTTACCTGTAGTTCATTCACAGGAGTCTCCCTAAACTCCTGGAACACAGTGTGAGAATCTAAGCGATATGAACAGCTTGTTCAACTCTGCTTTCTCTTAATGTTACAATAACCATGATAACAAGAAACCTTGTGGTTTAGAATTTTTTAAAAAAGTTTATAAAAAAGACATCTCAGTAGCCAAATGTTTGGGGCTATTTCCCTACTACCTAAACAAACAAACAAACAAACAAACAAACAAACAAAAACCCACACAAAAAAAAAAAAAAAGAAGCCAACAATCAAACAAACACCAAAACAAAACTAAAAAACCCACCACATAATTATTGAGGATATTTGAAGACCAAATATGGAGAACTGAAAAGAACTAAGAAGTTAACCAGAAGGCAACTCAAAAAAGCCTGCACAATGTCAATCCCACAATGGACTGTTGAATCAGTCTACTACCAAAGACTTCATATCATTATTCCAATATATGCATCATGATGCAAAACTTTTAATTTGCAGGCAGATCATTATACAAAGGATATAAATCATTCCTTTATGCAATTTTATTATATACTGATAGAAGTTATTTTGTCCAAAATTGAATTTGATAAATTTTCAGTTACCTGTATTTTATTAGCATAAGCCATACTTCCCAACACCAGTGTTGCCAAAGATATTTCATAACCATAAACAGTAATATGAAAATACCTCATTTTAAAAAAAAAAAAGTACACTGAGAACAAACACTATCTTTAAGAAATTTTAGAGGAAATGTAGTATCTTGTTCAGTTGCCTTGAGGAAAACCAGCTAAAAGGTGTAACTCTGAATTACATGACTGCTCTTTCACTCATCCACAGAAAAATGTCAGATTGCAGATTTGGATTTTTTAAAAAATTGACAAAGACATGGCGTTATAAAAAAGGACATTGCATGAGCCTAAAGCAGTTCCAAACAGACTCACTGAAATAACTGAGGACTTGCATGCCACCTTGCCACTTAGTTCTACCACGGCAAGAAACAAGACACAAAAAAACCAGAAAATAGATAGCACGCTTCCTGCACTATTTGTTGCTATTGTTCTAAGATCTATTAATACTCATTCATTAGGAAGACACAGATCTTTGAAGATGTGGACAGTGCCTTTGTCAGCTTTGTGTAAGTACTAAACTTCCATGCACATCCTCTCCTTTTGCCTCCTTGACAGTTCTCTGTACCGCTGATATTAGCATCAGCTTTCTCATCTCTTCCTCCTTCCCTCCAGTCCTTCTGCCAGGCTGATCAGCAGCAGCCTTTCCCTGGCATCCATAGCCCTTTGTTGTTAAGCAGAACAGCTGTTTGTTTTTTTAAGAGTCACAAGCCTAGTTTCTTTTCCACAAGCAATTTACTTTCACATTTTAGATGCTTGAGCCATTGAGAGCCATAATCTGACAAACTTTTTCCCACTGAGCAGAGCACGCATGCCAAAAAATAGCAATCTTTCTTCACCTTCACACTGATGTGCTTTACTCCTCAGATGATAAAAGTAGTTCCAACCACTAATTACTGGACCTCGAAGAAAACCCACAAGAACGTGAGGTCCACATATTACTCAAGGTGCTCTGAGACAGACTTCTGGTGAACAGATCATGATCTCATTTAACACAAACCACAAGATAAAGAGCAGTTAGTAATCATCCAGTAGATGATCTATAAGTATAAAGCCCTTAAAGTGGTAAAAAAATTCTATAGAAAGTTACTCACCTATCAGCCATCCCTCTTTTTTAGTATTTTTTTTTTAAGGAGGGGGAGGGTAAGCTCCTCACAAATACTACAGTCCTTTTTAAAAATCTGTCATAAGTATTTCCTACAGATTCTATATTCTATACATATCAGCAGTTTCCTTCTTGCACTGAAAAGTGATGTACGACTGTGCAACAGGAGTTGCAACAGCATGTGCTTGGCTCTACAGTTTTGATTTATTACATTAAGTTGAGAGAAAACAAAGGTTACTGCAAAGTACTTTAGCACATATATTCATACAGTTATTTTTAGTCTTGCATAGTTTTCATCTAAGAAAACAGGTTGGCGTACACTGTGCTTTGTGCACACCATAGACTCCAGAGCTGTACATATCTGAAGACTCTATAAACTACATGATTTCATTAAAAAAGTGAATGAAATAGAAATGATATGACAGGGAAAGATTCATAATTATTGCTGCATTGCTAGACATCTGCCAACAACTGTTCAATAGTCTGATCAGCACCAAGATGGCATTGATGCTGTTACTGTTAATTAAAATTAAATTAATGTGTGCCATGTTTGGGCAAGGTTTTACTTTTTTACTTTTAGGATCAACTGTTTGTGCTTTTGCAATCACAATATTCCAATTTAATTTTATTTTTTTTCTTTCATTATAGACTGGCAATATCTAGTAAATGTTCATTTTTGTTCTACTAAAGAATTTGTTTGTGGAAGAGAATGACATATAAAATAGCATTTCTACTAACAAATATACTCAAGGGTTGAAAAAGCAGGCATATCTTTGCAAACAAGTTCAGTTCAACACATTTAGTAAGAGGGTCCAACACTTTCCTCTTTTCAGTCATTGAACTATTAAAAATCTGGGTTAGTGATGCCAAAATTTTCAAACCCTTGTTTTTGTTTCAAGTCAAAATTTATTTATTTATTCACTTGAGCTAATCTCAAGAGAAGAGACCTTCTTCTAAGAGAAGTTTTGTGGTTTTCCAGAACAAGGTTGGGAAGCCATGTTTCTATGGCTTTCTCAGATTGGAAGGCTTTGTATCATAATTAACTAAAACTTTTATTCTTTAAAACAGAAGCGATGCACATAACAGCAAAACAGATTGAAACAGGTACAATTTAGAGCATCCTGAAAAAAAACCAAAAACAAACAAAAAAACCCCCAAACAAACAAAAACCCAAATCACCACACACTATAATTAATACATGATCAACTGAGGTTTGCTTAGCACTTGTGTTCTCAATAAGTTCCCTTTATACTGTATTTGTTCTACTCTAGACTTTTACAGTATTTCCCTTGCAATTGTTCAAACAAACTAAAACCAGAAGGATTCTCTCTGCTACTTGCTCAACAATTCAAGCTTAAAACCACAAAGGAATATATTGGGAGTAATAGAGACTGAAAGGTCTTATGGAGAACAAAGATTGCATCATGATGCATGTTCATGAGAGCTCATAGACAACCTAAATTCTAGCTTTTTCCAATTTTGATTGCTTGATTTTGTAAACTGATATGCACTTCACTATAATATACTGAGGTGAAGATTTATCCCAAAATGCCATCATAAAAATGGCTTCTTTCTACCTATAACCATACTGTTCAAGAATTGCCAGCTACCTCTGTTGTCATACCTGCACTTCTGCTTGGAAACAATGGCTGTTACAGCTCTAGCTTAGGTAAAGGGAGAAACCAAGTTTAAAGCTCTAGTTTTGTAAACTCAGTTGCCTGAAAACACAGCTGTGCAGCTTGTCTTACCCCAATATTAACAAAAATGCCAGTGCCACCAAAGATATGACCTAAGGTTTAGCCAATTAGCCTCAGAAAAGACAAAGCAACTTTGCTGTGGGCTCCACAGGGAAGTGTACGCGTTCTGGGCACTATGCTTCTTGCAGGGGATCTCAACCTGCCTCCAAGAAAAGTGGATTATCATCCATGAAGCACTGCAAAATGCTACTAATGATTCTAGCTCTGATCTTCAGCTCCACCACCTGCTTCCAGACTAAGCAACAAATTGGCTGGGGCAGGTGAGGTGACTATACTGTTCTGTTTCCAGCTCTTTCAACATCAGTTTGGGGAGATCTATTTTGCATCTTATAGTACAGCACAGACATGCCCATAGAGATTTTGATATTGTACAACTTACTGAGGATAACATCTAGTCAGATTAAAGTTTTAATGTCCATTTTAAAGACTGATGTATCTCAGGTGTAAACAAATTAAGAATTTCTTGAATAAATCACTGTCATCTTCAGTCATTCCAAAATTTCACTTTTCTGCCATTTAATGAACTATATTTTTCTAAATGTGTTGCTTGCTCATGGTACTACTATCTAAGCAGTGTTTTCAGAAGTCTTACTCCATTACAATTATTACTACACAATTACTATCATTTGTGAGAAGGGATATTTTAAAGCATCCTTTAATAATTATTAGAAGCTTACAAGCATCATAGAGGTAGTGGCATTCACTTGCTAGGAAAACAGCCAGCTGCCCATTCTCTCTTATTCGTATTTCCAAGGAAAACATTTGACTAGTGAAACTGGTTAGAGACCCATCACAAAGGCTCCTCTGGGATACGTTTTATTGTGATACAGTGTGCTTCCTTTCAGCCCATTACAGTCCTCTCTGGGTTTCAGGCCGAAAATAAACTTGAAAGGAGTTCAAAGTCTGAATCTCATTTAGAAGTTTGTTGGATCTCCAAAAGACTAGCAGATGTGCCTGTCTCTTAACTTCTCTCATCCTTCTACCTCTGGTGAAGAATTTTATCAGGTTAGTAATTGCAATGAAATATCAATCATTAAATAAATATGAAAGCATTTTACAAGGCTTTAAAAATCTGTACATTCTGTGCCCCTCTGCCAAACAGTAACAGATGTTGTGCCAGCTTTCAAACAGATTAGTGACACTGATATCAATGTTTGTTTATATGTATCAGTTCCTGAACATAAATGATGTCAGATTGATGTGGTCACGATTTTTTTGACAAAATATATTGGGTCTGAGTTCTTTTTATTTTGGAGGCAGATGGGGGGACAATTGTTAAAAAAAAAAACAAAATTGTTGCCAGAAAGTACCCATTTTAATGTACTGGGAAATACTTTTGACAGTCAACACAAAAATTCTAGACAAAATGGGAAATTTCTTCATTCTCAAAATAATTTCATACTCAGAAATACCATTTGTATGCCTTGGTGCACTATGTTGACTCCACTAGTGATACCTTCTCCCTCAGTTCTGTCAAATTACTTTGTTGGTTTTGTTTTTTTTTTTCTCTCACAATCAAATACTATTCCAACAATACTCAAGTATTTGAATGGAAGATCAGATCAACAAGGATAACAAAAGGAACTTTAGAAAGTCAAAGTTCAAACCAAGGCTTTCCCTATCCTAAAAAACTAAGCACATTGATCATAAATGCATTAAGGAAAGACATTACAAACTACTAACTATCCCTTAAAGTAATTTAAAACACTTGCTTAATTTTGGTTTTAGTTACACATGTAAGTCAAATGTTTGAACTAAACTGATAGGGCTCAGACACTACAACAAAAATTAGCTGCTCCATATCAGCTATACCAAACCAGTTATCTATGTGCCTGTTCTTCCCCACTTATATCCTATCCTTCAATTGCAAGAAAAAAACGGTAAGTAGCTTCAGATGAACTTGCATTTACCAAAAATGTAGTTGTCCCATATTTACATTTTTTCTGTGGAACCACCAATACGTATTTTGTTCAGGTATCACAGCCCTTAGATTTCACTTGAGTTTTAATTACACTTAGACACCCTGACAGATCATTTAATTTCATTATGTATCAGCCACAAAAACTGACCCTCACAGGTCAAAAGTGTTGCGAGTTGCATGCTGCAGGGTTACTTCCATGCCCTATGAGTGGCTTCATCCTGATCAAATGGTTTTCTACTTTCTTTCTTCAGCCTTGCAACTAAGTACTATCTATCCCTTAACTGTCAATCTGGCTGTCTCTCAAACCACAATGCAGTGAAAATCCCGACAATGACTTATTTTGAAATTATACATAACATACTACAAATGTGTTTTTTTAAAAAAAAATCTGAAGGTTTTCAGCTACAATTTGACAACTTATTTTACCATTAGTTCTCTTGGTTCCCCTAAGACACAGTCAGTCTGCTTCTTTTTAAGAGAATAACACCTAGCGACAATGTGCGAGTACTTCACAGCACGCCTAGCACTCTCGATGGGAGCGCATGGAAGAATTTTCCCTACCTTAGAGTCCTCCTCGGTGCTCTGGCATTCTTCCATTGAGCCAACCAAGTTGTATCTGCAGCTGGGCCAGTGCTGTTGCAGTGCTCTGAGTATAACTTGTGTCCAGGCCTAAACAGGGAGCTTGCTTATTAGAGCACAGGACAAAAATTATTCCCTCAAACCCAGGAATTTATTCAGGGTACCTGTAATATTCAGTTGACCTCTTTCATTTAGGTCCTCATGTCTTTATTGCTGCTTAGTACTCCAAAACACTCTTCCATCTATGATCCTCAACACAAACCAGCTCACCTTTTTCGTACACCTAGACAGGTATTGTTAGGTCTTAGTAGACCACATACCTGTGGTCAGTCACACAGAGGTCCCCTTCAAACCTGCTACCTTGGCCCAGCTTGACTGCCCTTCCAAACAGTTCCTCCAGTGGAGAAACTTTGTGTCCAAATCAATTGCAGGGGATAGCACTGCATCAGTACTGGAAGCTGTCTGCCATGACAGCGAGAACTTAGCTGCAACTAGCTGTTGATTGGGAAAAAGGACATACTGGGGTCAACATATCTGTTAGGTCTCTACCATACTACTGGGTGGAGGAATATGGAATACTGAATGGAACACTGACATATTTATTATTGTGATAACCTGCTATGAAGCAAAGTTTTAATCTCTATGGAAAAATAAAGCATACTAGAGTTTATCACTATAAAAAAAAAAAAAAAAGCAGCAGCTATTTTTCACTTGTATAAGCTTAGGAAAGCTTTCACAAGCTAACTACAGAGGGCATGCTATAAAACAGAGAGATGCACCCTATGCTGGGCTCTGTTAATTGAAAGCTGTTTGTTTCTTGTTCGGTGTCTGAGACTGAGCTACGTGTTATCGGACACCCTTAAAATAATTACAGTCCCTTCAGATCTACCATGGAGGTAAAGAGGGTTGCTGAAAGGCAACATTCCTGCTCCAAAGATTCACTACACAGATTTTCTTTCCAGCCTGCTGTTAGAAAGTATGATGTAAACGTTCCACAATTTTCATTATTATGGAAAAAGAATCTTTTTCACTATACGGTAATTTTAAATTATTCCTGCTTGCACCGTTCTTAGAATAATTTCCTCCACAGTAATTTTAAGTTACATGATTATTTTATAGTCCTCTAAGTTCTTTATACAGCTTCTGAGATTTGCATTACAAATTAAAAGAACTTCTCTCCTACAGTAGCCAAACTTGTATTGCATGTTTATGCCATTCTCCAACTCAAATTGTTATTGTAGGTGTATGTGTATCAGGCAGCTTAGCTCTGGAATTTTGTTTTGGCTGACTACAGAAACACAGTTTTCAGAGGCTGTCATAACCATGAGTCTCACTATGCTTTAAATTCTTTCTCACATTTTTTCATTGGCATAGTACTATGCCAATGATGATTCTGCTCACCTGGATAAAATGGGATCATAAAATTGCAGCTAGGTTTGATGCAAATCTTTAAAAGTTGCTCACAGGAAATTTTGTTCTTATGTTGGTGCTTTTCTCAGGTGTTGCACTGACCAGACCTTCCTCCTCCTTCCTTAGAAAACCCAGACCTGGATTTCCTCCTCCCTGCTCCTTCAGATTGTGTAAGAAATGCTTTGCAAGTGTGTGCATACTTTTATAACCCTGTAGACATATTTAGAAGCAATTTTAAGAAACGTAGTAGTCAACGGTGATAAAAAATAATATCATGCAATGAAAAGTCTTTGAACATCCCTCCTGGAGATTCTGGAGTCACACTGCCAGGTGCTATCAATTTCCATTCTTTTATTTCCACTCTTTATTTCCTTTCCTAAAGAAAGACAGTCTAACTATAGGTATGCTCAGGTTTCAAGCTGGGGGGGGGTGGGGTGGGGTATGGCAGTGAGGAGGGGCGGCAGCAGTGAAGTAGCTCCTTCATTTGCACTGAGAAATGATATCATAGCTGGGTAAGGTAAGTGTTGCTGACACTTTTATCTTCCTCTCCAGCATGATAATTTTGAAGAACTTATTCAATCAAGTCTCTGGTTTCAAAGAGCATCCTAACACCAGGTGGAAAGAATCCTTATGATTTTGTTGACAATTCAGAAATCAGGAAATACCTAATGGCTAGTGTCCACTATTTCACCTCACCTAAAACAGTTCCGCCTTCAGCAAAAAAGGATTATCTTTCACCAAAGAGGCAACACTAAGGAAAACAATTAACAGAGCAAACATGGTGGTTGGCCCACGGTTTGAGGTATGGGCTAGTAGAGGCACGGAGTGACAATTAAACCTGCTGCCACAGATGCCGTGTTCAACTGTTCGCTCTTGCTTGAAATGTCAAGTGAAAACCTTGTGAGAAGGGTATTTTCATTTGATGTTAGCACAGATAAGGAGAAGGAAGATGACCATTTAAAACCACTACGGTCTAGCAGAGGAGATAAGGTTTGCCCCTCAGAAGCATTATGCCCCCTGCCAGCCATCGTTGGCTCCATTTGCAAGAGCATTAGATTGCACAGCCTTCTCATTGCATAACCTTACATTAATGCCTCTTGTTTTATTTTGATCAACTGTACTCAATTAAACTGGCCCCACCTCAGATATTAGAGTTCCTGGGTAGAAAATTATTACTGAAAGTAATGGAAGGTAAAGGAAATTAGATCCGGATGATGCAAAGCAAAAATAAGAACTGCTATATCAGAAAGTCTCAAAGTAACAGAGCTGTTCTGAAGAGCTCTGGAAATCAGCAATACAAGCACATGCTGTCACCCATACCAACACTTATCCTCCACGCCAGGAAATTTATACTTAAACAGAAATCATTCTTTAATGTATCCTAGGGATGAGACATGATATAGCTACAATTAGAGACTGAACCATGAACTTACTGAAAGACCTCATTGCCTGTGGAATGACACTAAAGGATTACAGCAACCCCTGCTGCTGCAGATTTTTCTGTTTCACACATTTCCATTGACAGCCTTAGTAGAATAACCTCTGGCAAGAAAGATAGAGTCAAAGAAGAGAGATTTTGTTCAACCAGCATCTTTTGAAAGAATAAAGACTAAAAATAAACTCATACAGTAAATGCAGGCAAAAGTATAAGTCATATATATTACTTATGTATGGGCATGATTTATTTATATGATAGAAGGAAATTATCCAATAGTAGCTTGTGAAGCCTTAAAAAGGAGAAAGCAAAGAGAGTCTCAAAAGCAGCTCTCAGGTACATGCAAAAAAGACAGAAATACAGATCTGTCAAGTAAATAAGTCTTCATGGCAAATAGATTACATCTTATATTCTCTACCATAGCAAACAAATGAATTTTTTGAAACTGGTATGTATAATCAAACTTAATGAATCTTCCACTGCAATTGTACACAAGTTGCATATATACTGACAACTGAGAAAGACACACATTAGTGAAACTTCTTCAAAATGTACCTTCTTTTAGAGTAATGGAAGTTTCAAATAAAACAAATGTGAATTCATATAGCTTTGTTTCGCATGGATGTGTGTCATAAGTGTGAGCTCCAGTTGAAAGTGTCTCTCCTTAGGGCACTTCTAAAGAGTTCTCTGCAGCACAGTGTCTCCACTGTCCACTTGCACGTACATGAAAACACCTACCGTGGTGCTCTTTCTGGGCTGCTTGTTTTCACAGAAAAGGTAGAAACTTAATCCTCCTGGATAACTTTACCTCTCTAAGGTGTGGCTGAAATTGGCCACATTTGCAAAAGCCATTAGGGAAGAAGAGAGAAGTAGTCCACTTAAAAGAGATGTATATGTATATGTATATGTATATGTATATGTATATGTATATGTATATGTATATGTATATGTATATGTATTTGTGAAGCCTGAGCAGTCAAATAAATGGTAGAGCAAATCAAACGTGGCAGGTGCATAGGACAGGGATGAGGTGAAGAAAATTACATGAATGAGCATTAGCTGATTCCCCCCCCCCAAAAAAAAAGCCAACCAACCACCACAAAATGTAGTAATGATTAGAATGGCAAGAGGCAAAAATAGCAATGCAGGAAGGAGAAAAAGAAACTGCTGCTGCGTGCTAGGTCAGCACAGGCATCCCATCAGGCAGCAGCAACCACGTTGGGGTTTACTGACAAAATAAAAAGCATAAAGCCCCTTACAAAAATTAATAACATCAGGAACACAATCTACTTTGCTGCAGCAGGAGGACAGAAATTTGAGAATATAAGGAAAGAAATTGGAAGACTGGAGAGGCAGGAAAGCCAACAGCAATTGTAGCCACTCGTTCACAGGCAGACTACAGCAAAGGAGGACTTGGACTAAACAGCAAGACTCACAAATTAGAAGTCGAGCAGACTGGAACAACAGCTTGTGCCAGCAGGAGCAGGGATGCTGACTACAGTAGGTGGAATGAGAGAGGCCAGAGAAAGCAGAGCTAGATGATATAACCACAGATAGAATAATTTTTTCCATAAAACCTTCCTCATCACCAAGAGTCAAGGAAAAAAAAATTAAAATATTATTACAAATGCCAGATAAATCATGAGACCCAACCACCATTGTAAAATACACAGACTGTGACATATGTTCAGTCCATGTAACACTGTGACACCTTTAAAAGTAACACAGCATATAGTTTAACAAAACTATAAGTGCTGTAAGCTTGTTTACACATACAGACACACACTTCATCGAAGGCTGTAATTGAGGGGGTGTGTTAATATTTTCTCATGCTAGGGGAAAAAAAAAAAAAAAAGGAAAAACAAAACCCAAAAACCAATACCAAACCACCCATGCAGTTGTGCCCAAATCCCATTACAACTCAGATTCATACCATAAAGTTTCTCCAACCAAAATATTTTACCTAGTATAGGCCAAAGTATTTTGCCTGTCACCTATTTACTTTCAGTATTACACTTACTTTGCTAAGAAAGAGTAAGGCACTGGGGCAAGGGACTGATTTTTGATGCAGATACGTCTGACACCTTGAAAAAATCCAGCTTCCAGTTCAGACTTCAAGCCCTGACAGAATGTAAGTGCAATAATAGCACAGATTGCATTAACATGAATGAGAGCTGAAAGAACTAGCAAAGTCGTCCTCCCGATGTATTTTCAGATAGTGTGAAAACACAAAGAGGTGTCTCTATGTCTCCAGTGGAGAGGTCTCACGCAACCTGTATTGTCAAGCAGCTTTAATCTACACCAAGCACAAATTGTTGACGTGGCACTTTGGGAAATGTTTTAGTTGACATGGTGGTGTTGGGTCGATGGTTGGACTTGATGACCTTAGAGGTCTTTTCCAACCTTAAGATTCTATGATTCTATAATTCTAAGCACAGGAACTCATATGGTACTGCCTGCAGGTAACGTGCAAGCCCAAACTTGGGCATTGAGTCTCCTGTGTTTACATGTACATTTCTTCTAGTCTCTCACTCACTCTCATCGCTAGTCTTCACTCTTTTCTTTATCCTGTTTTACCAGCCTTTCTTCGGCCTCAGCTGATTCCGAGTCACCTATGCAAACTGAACAGGAGACTTCGTGTGTTGGCCAGTCCTGAGAAATACGAGGAGTACGGATGTACGGCTGGAAAGGGAGGCACTGCGGAGAGAAGGGCTAGAGCTGGAAAAGGTGGATAGGGAGCTGGTCGGAACAGTCGGGTCTGTATTTCAGAGTGTATTCCAGTCAGCCTCCCCGTGGCATACATGCCCATTTATACCTTTCCACAGTAAGAAGGAAAATAATGAAAGTTTTAATTGTGTTCTTTCTTTGAGAGGAGAAACTGTCACCTCAGACAGTTTTTGAGTTTTCCCTTCGCCCTACTTATTCACAACTAAAAATGTCTGTTATCTATATAAGGGCAGCTGTTCTAAACAGCAGCCTTTATTTTAATCTCGATGCTTAAAGTATGAAACTACCTTTATCATAAAAATTCCTCTGAGGTTAAGACACCTCTATATTTTCCACCTAAAACTGAACATTTCCTGAAGAGAAAATTCACTTCACTCTTTTAAACAAGTGTAAAAATACAAAATACCTTTGTAGCTGTGAAAAAAAGGCTGAATTAACATCAGCCCCAAAAAAATTTCAACTGAAGAAAAAGTATGCATTTTTTTCCTATACCAGGAATTGTCTTCTAGTGCAATCCCTTCTTCATTATGAAGGGGTTTATTATCTTGTTTTCCCAAATAGTGTACACCATTTCACTGCTGAGTTTGGCAGGTTTTTTGCCCTCCCTACTATAGGGATCTGAGCATGAGCAGAGGTGGGAAATTTTTTAAAGGATAGTGGGATGCACCTTATTCTGAAAGAAAAAAAAAAAGGCAAAAAAAAAGCTTTGTATTAGAAGTGATTCTTCTTGATACTGCCACAAATATATAAAAGAAAGCCTACAGCAAAACTAGTTTTCTCAGTTGCATTCATTTTGAAGCCATCAACTTTGATTTCACAACAAAAGTATCTATAGCATGCTCAATAGAAGTTGAGAAGGATGCTGTAAACCTGAACAATTTCCTGCCTCATAACATGTTTTGTTCCCACCATCACTTCACCCTCTCCTGTAGCTTTTCTAAGAGGGTTACTTGCACTGTCAACTATTCTGTTTATCTTGGGTGCAGAAGCAATCTTCTAATTCAAACTTGAAATGTTTCTGGTAGGGTTACTTAAATTTGCCATAATACTGGAATTACATGCTACTTGAATATACCTGTTCTGGTGGATGTAATTGTGTGTCTGTGTGTTCTTTGTCCTTCTGGAACAGGCTACTTAGTGCTTTTTTTAAGTTTACATTATTTAAACACATCTACAGAATAAACCATCTAGGATAGCATTTCTGCTGGTATTTTTGGGGGTTGTTTTATGCAGGAAGACTGATGCTGCTGAGAAGTAACAAATTGGTGCTGCTCTGCTAAATTCAATACCCATTTACATAGTAGCTGTGGTCTTCTTTAAAAACTGATTACTTTTGTAATTACAGTAATGAGAAGACCCTAAGTGCATTTGTCCAGCTGGGACAACAGTATACAGGCATATTGACTTTCCACAGCTGCACTTTTCCCCAATCAATGTATTAAGAACAAATGAAACTATATGCTTATTATCACTTGATGATTTTCTCCCACTCCTGAGTCCTGTTTCATTGTAAGTAGGATGGTCTAATTCTCTGTCGTATGTGCCAGCACTGACTTTTGATGAAGCTGTTGTAAATATATGGGTGGTGTGATGGCATATTTGATTGAAATGGAACATGGGTTGACATAAAGAAAGTCAATGTCCTCAGTGTCCTCAGTGGCTCAGTACATCATGTACTTCTGTTCATGTGACATTCTCGTGACAGCTGTATTTTCAAAGATCATCACAGAACAATTAAAACGGAGAGTGCAGGATAAATTGATGATGTGGAACAAAGTACAGGTTTTCAGCCCTAAATTCAATTTTAGATGATCACAATTCTAGAGCCTTCTCTACAATGGAGCTTGTTAGTGTCATATGGGAACAGCAACCTAATTTTCTGTTATTATTTGGAAACTTATCCCATAATATAAACTAGCACACCATGTTCATTAAGCTCTAAATATGCCCTTGTAAGTGGAAAGACTGTGAAGTTGTGCTCATCTGCAGCATTGAACTATTTTCTGATGTACAGGAGACTGTGGGTTTACTCAGTTTTTTAATTATTTTTTTTTAATATGAATTCACAGACTCTATAACATTTGAAAAAAAAAAAGTCACAGGGAGAATTAGAAGAATACACTGTAAAATTGCATTTAGAAAAGTATTTCAGCTTTCATTATCAAAGACAACTAAAATATCAAAACGTTTCTCCAAAGTTCAACTCTTTCTTTCTGAGCAGTTATTTACACAAGCAGCCAGTAAAACAGCTGCAATTTTAAGCTCACTTTCTAGGAGCTACAGAAGATGTGATGCATATTTTCATTTGTGCTACAGAAGCTGATTTTCTGTCAGAGCGCCCGAGGCAGTAAATTCACAAACAGAATTCTTTGACCAACTTTATATTACCTGAGAAATACCACAAAATGTTGTAACACATTTACACACACAAATCACAATACCAACCATCTTCTCCTCTATGTTTTCATGACCCTCCTTCTAATAGACAACAGTTTAAAAAGAAACAAACAAAACAAAACAGACAAAAAAAAACCCGTTCCACTCGCTAATCCTTGATTAAAAAAGAAAGGTAGTGGAGCATTTTAATTCAGTACTTTTCTGTGTAGGCAAGAGAGTTCTTTTGTGAGAAAGTGATTCTTTTTTCTATTCCAAAGCAGATACTCAACATTCTTAACGAGTGATAAATTGCCAAAGGAACAAAGTTACAGGTTACCCGCACAGTTAACTGGAAATTAAGTTGGTCTGTTTGCTTTAAATGAGAGAGAACATAACGATATTCCAAGATGATGCCAAAGGAGATGTTTCCAATGCTTTTGCTTCATTAAAGCCACTCCACGGCAGGGAAAAAGAGCTCAGCTTTGATCCACACTCCCTAGGTACAGACCTGTGACAGGCAGTAACTTTACTGGCCCTTAGCACTGTGCCGCTGGTGTTTGCCACAGCAGTAACCTCTCCTCCGCCTGCTAACCTGGAGGTTACCGCTACTACTAAAATCAGCAGAGAGCCACCTACTCTGGTACCCCAGCTCTGCAGGACGGGAGGATGGGATGAGAGCTGCCAAATGGGATGGGCAGGAAGGAACAAACTATGAAAGCGGAGGATCAATGTCCATAAGGAATAAAAAACAAAACAAAGGGGGTAAAAAACAAACAAACAAACAAAAAGGTGTTACACACACAAGTACATGCACAAGGGGATATATGAACTGACAGCCACGTGGTGCATATCCGGATTTCTCAGTCACACACATGCAACCAGGCAAATTTATGGCAGGGCAATTTTATTCCGAATTCACTCCAGAAATGAACAGCTCTCCTCCTGCAGAATGAGTTGATCTTTTATGTGTTCATTCAGTTGCAAGAAAATATTAGTAAATGATGCTGGCGTTTGATCTACTACTATTATCTTCAAGCAACGCAAACATGTGAGGCTTCCAAGTAATTTTCTGCTTAAAGAACAATGTTAACTCAAGAATAGGAGAGATAATAAACAAAGATTTTTCCAGATTAGCTTGTACAGGTTGTAAAGTTATTTAAGCATCCTGTAAGTTTCTTTGACTGTTAAAATACACTGCCAATTGAGATGACAGATACCTAAATCAACCTCTGAAAGGCACTAACCCAGGGAGCCCAAGAGAAATGTTTGGCTTCTGGATCAATCTCTCTGCTAGGATACGTGAAGAAAAGTTGCTCTTGAAATTTTGCTAAACTGGATCCTCCAGTCAGGAGGACTGAGCTATCATGGTCCTTGCCTAACAGGTAAACACGCAGGGGTCAAGGTAAGTCAGCATTTATAACTAAAGCTTTTTCATAGTTGTAGGCACAGTGTCATTTTCCAATGTGGTTTGTGTGCTTGTTAAAATGACTTCATTCTATTAAAGCTGTAAATGAAAATATTTTATATGACTGGTTTTAAAACAAACAAGCAAAAATGAGAAGGTAAATCAGTAGAGCAGTAAAATTAGTTGTTTTCTTAGTTTTTGATCAATTAATCAATTTAGAGAGACAAGCTGACATGGCTTAAATCAAATTCTTAGTCAAGGAAATAGTCAATGTAAGGAATTGGCCTCACATTTTATAAATTATTTCTTTTTTTTTTATATGAACGGGTCAGTAGCATCAGTATATAGAGAAACAGAAAATTAAATGAAGATGAAAGAATAGTGGTCAGCCATTAAAAAGCTAATTTGGAAGTGAGATTAAACAAAGAAAGGGGCATTTATTATCTGAACAGAAACCCAGATGGCACAGTGTCATCTATGAAAAGACATGCACTTTAAGCATGTTGATGAGTTGAAATCATATTTGAAAAAGACAACTATTCAAAACAGATCAAACAGATTGCTGCAGAGGTGTGGGAGGCATGTTCAGGCATAATAATATTTTCAATAAAACTGAAAGCAAAAGCAGAATTAAACAAGGATTTGAGTTACAGAGGGGCAACACAGATCCAGTGAAATGAATACACAACATTACTGTTATAAGACTTTTCTCGCACTGTTGGAGAATTTCAGCTTTTATAAAGCCTTTTTAGCTGGGTTAGAATGAAGATTATCTCAAACCAACCAAGTGATCCAGAGCAGCTTTGAACAAGTAATTAAAGAAATGCTGCATGTTCTCCAAAAATAACCTAAGGAAAAATCTCAATAGCTCCTGATGTTCAGGCAGTTACCCAAATCACTTGGTTAGCTGCATTTTGGTGACACAAATACTGCCAGAGGTGGGTAACAAAAGTTTCACAAGCCTAAAACTGAAGGCCTACTGTCAGAATGTGCATCGCTGTTCAGTGGCATCCTCTGCAGCAGTAATTCCAACAACAGAGGGAAGTTCTCATTTTATTGCCTTTGGACCTTGGCGTCCTGCTGCATCTGCAGATCTGACCTACAGTGATATCAGGAAATTGATTTACATCTGGTTTTCTCTCCAGGATATCAAGTGAGTATCCCACTTGTAAGATGGTAATTTCAATGGTAGAATAAGCCTCGTTGACAGAAGGTCCTTCCTGCGTGCAGAAACTTCTATTTGCTTAAAAGCAAGATGTTCCATGAAAATATTATTATAGATTTGTCTTTCAGAGAAAGATAAAGAAGCTTTCTCATGCTTTTCTGACTGCTTCCCCAACTTTGCAACCCAACCCATCTGGTAAAGAATGGGCCTGCTGCATTGCCGTGTTTCCCAAAAGCCACCATACTGAACTTTTTTTGGACAACTGAACCTCAGAACATTTCAGACACACAGAGGAAATAACAAAAAAACCCTCAGAATAACAACAAATTTTTTACACTCTTTCAGTTAGAGATTGGACATTTCCCAAAACATTATTTGACTTAACTTCCAACATGGTTTAAGGGCTTATGTTCACATTCAGAGTGGTGATAAAAGAAGTTTTGAAAATATTCATGCTATTTAAGACTAACCAAAAAAACCTTTCATGTTATTATTACTCGCTATAAAGTGCAGTTTGACAATCCGTGGAGCCAGCTTAACAGCTTGCTGCCTTGAAGAATAGCATACCCTTGAGATATTTAAAGTGTGGTAAGTGATCATCATTATGATCCGCCTGACAAAGACATAAGTGTTAAACGGAATGACAGAAGCAACAACAGTTGGGAAGAGTAACTTCAGTAAAGACATTCGCGTACATCATCTCTAACAGATGATCAGTTCTGGTCAAGTAACGCCAAGACTTTTCCATGTGTCGTTGTCCAGTTATGGGCATTACAAACTCTAATAAAGGTTTCCCCAATTACTCATAATGACAGTTGAACATAAATGAAGTTCACACACATGCATGTCATCCCCCCATCCCCCGGTCTCATCTTTTTTATATTAAAGTAATTTCATGTCTGTTTTTTCTTACTGATTGTCTTTTCTATGTTGTGATAATTTTTTCCTGCTTTCCTAGGACTTTTGGTCTTATTGGACCCTTTGGTTCTCTTCTTAACCAAAACTTGCCACCACATGCCAAGTACATTTTTACCAATGTTTATAATTACTTTCACATTTTTCATACTCTAATTTCATTTACCTCTGCCCTTCTGATAACTGTGTTACGCTGTTAGCTTCTGTTCAGCTTTTGATCGACACTACCTCCCAGATTTTTTTACTGAACTGCTACCTGCACAGTTGTTGCTGTGGTTACACAGGAGTGTAAAATTGAGGGAGAATCCTCGATTTTATCATCTTAATAATTGATGAAAATATTGAATTGTGTTTCAGCCAGGAAAGATCCCTGAAGCATCCTATTTTGTTTACTCATGCATTCTGTCCCTATACTACTGAAATTCTTTTTTTTTTTTTTTTTTTTTTTTTAGTTACACTTAAATGTATTAATCTAGTTTGCTTGTGGGAATATTATGCAAATCAGTAACAAAGCTTTACTAAAGATATACAACATCTGTTTCTTTTTCCTATCCAAAAGGCCTGTTACCTTGTCACTGAAAGACATTAGATAGGTTTGACATGACTGTTCTTAACAAATACACATTGACTGCTACAAATCAGAAGCTTCCCAAATATGTCATGCTAGTTAATGACTGTGAAAAAAATGTCATGAAGATAATATTGTAGCTTCTGTCCAAAAGGTAATTAAATAATTTTATTAGCATTATAGAGATAGTACCCTACTACACTTTGCATTTTAAACAGATTTTTAAATGGTCCCAAACTTCCACTTTAAAAAAAAAAAAAAGTCAGTAGGAAGACAGAGATTAGTAGAACTAAGCTATTCCTTCCTCAAATATTTTTAGTTTTAAATAGTGGCCATAAACAACAGTGATCTCACCAAAAAAGTGTGTAGATTTTAGGGCATGCAACTCTGAGGCAGGAGAAAATATATATTCTTCTCAAACAGCAAAAAACTATTCAGAATATGAACACTACCACTGATCACAGTGGACAATAGCTTATAACTTCTGATAAGCATCACCTCTGGTACTCCAAAGTCATTAAACTTATCAATATTTTAAACCAACAATGGGTTCCCATTGATATCAGTGGTCTAATAGGATTACCATGTATGGGATTATTTTAGATTTTTTTACTTGGTTTTATAATGGGTTTGATTGTCTTTTGGATTACTTAAGCATTGAATTTTATATCAACTATTTCAGAAAGTTTCACTGAAGCCGTTACTGATTCATATTAATATGAAAGAAGAAGATAAGACAATTATAGTTTTTCTGAGATGGTTCTTTGCAAAGATCAAGAGAAACAATAGAGGGTTTTGAGGTAAACAGTGTGTGCTCTCCTTAGGCACATATGTATCAATCAATAAAGCAATTTAAAATATTTTTTAATGTAACTTAAATATTTAAATTTTCAAGAAAACCTACAGGGTCTGGATTTCCATTTCTAGAATCAGACTTTTTCCCAATCATACCAGCAGAAATCCAGCTAACAAGTCCCTCTTGATTCAAAGATCAGCAGATGGACCACTTTCTCCATTGGTAGAGAGGCTAAAAGGGGAGAGGTGGAGGATCTACAAAAAAATTACACACTTTCTCAAATGCAATCAGTCCTGACGACCCCTCTGGAAGCACATCCCGAGCATTGAAGAGGAGCCTGCCATCGGAGACAGCAAGCAGAGGCTGGGCTGGATGTGTGTAAGCACCTTTAGCTCCAGAAGCAACCATGAAGGCAAATGCAAACACTTTTCTGTGCGGGAACACTAGGCTGGCTGAGAGTACAGGTGACAATTAAAAATGAGAACAGCCTTGATTGCAAGGTTCATGCTGTCAGGTTAAGGAAATTGGCTCTTACTCCATCTTTCAGCTTAGATACCACCAGTGGAATGGCATTCAAGGCTGTTTTATTCAGCTCCCTACTGTTCCCCCCTCAAGCTTTACTGCTTCCAACAAACACACTCAGCATTTTGCCTGCTCTCTGCAACAGCTTTTCCCTTTGTTTTTAAATCACCACATATTTTCTCAGACATTTTTTTCTAGGTCTGGGAATTAGTTTGCGTGAATAAACAGTTCATCAGCATGGGTGGTGGGGGAGAAGGAGAAATATCCATGTCTTTGCAACAAAATACAAAGAAAAGTTGCCCTCCCCTCCACCTCTCCTCTCTCAATCAACAGAGGAAGACAAACATCCCCAGAGAAGAACTGGGAACACCTCCCTCTCTGCAGGGATTATGTAGGTGTATAAATTAAGAGCCAAGGCTCACTTAGATGCATTAAATCTCATAATATAAACAACACTCTTTCCTCATCAGAGACAAAAGAGAGTTAAGAGCTGTATGAATAATAAGTAGATTTACAGCCATTTTAGGAGAAGACTCAGAATCTGTTTCACCTATGCTGTGCTCCTGGATACCTCTGACTTTGCCTTACTGAAAAGCAGAATTGTGTAAAACCTGTGTAATCTATTGAGACAGCCCTGTATTATTAAACTAGACCGTGTATTCCTCTGCAATATTATGTTATAAATCCAGCTGCTCAAGAATCGAGAGCAATTCACTTAAATTCACTAGCCTTGTTTAGGAAACACACTCACGAGGTGTTTTACAGTTGATGGGGAGCAATATGCTTTCAGACTGTAATGCATGAGGTACATCCAGATCATCTTTTCGAGCTTCTCTCTATGAGCATGAGATATTTTTTCCCCCTAAAGTTCTTACTGTTTCTAGCCCAAATTCTGTCCCAGGGAAGGCACCATCACGTACACAGCATTTCAGTAGAATTCCAAGAACTCCAGCAGACAGATAGCAGTCCTGACCAGTGGGTCACACCTCCCACAAAGTGGGGTGCAAATGCGAGGGATGTACTTGGAAAAAGCAGAAGTGAAGGGGTATCTACACTGGCTGCTGCTGTATTGCAGAGTGTCATAGCTACAGCAGCAGTGCCTTTTCTAGGGTTTTGAAGGCAAATACCAGTGATACAAAATTTCAGTTTACATGGGGGGCCAAAGTAGTTTTTCCACTTTCATCTTTCTGTCTTCCTTCTGTGTCAGGGGAAAGGATAAATCCTCCTTTTCTTCCATGACTACACATTGAACAGATAAAGTTTCTTTACCAGATGATATTGCAGTAGATAATAAATTAAAAAAAAAAAAAAGTATTCTTAGTCTGCTAATAGTGTACAGCAATTCATTTTGAACTACAGGCGCAGTAAGACAAGCGTGGAGGCTGGCAATAAATTTATGTAAACACAGAAACTTAGACTTCTGTTTTATTAAAGGACAATACCAAGGGAAATCCCTTCCTGAGACAGGCTAGTGAAAACACAAATGAGTGAGAATGAGCACAGAGTAAGAGCAAGTGAGAAAGGGAGACAGGAAGAAAGGGTAGAGACAAATGTTTTAGACTCCATTTTCACTAAAATCAGATGTGAACTCCTTGCTGATACTCCCATTCACAAGTAACACCCTTCGTTTTGGTAAGTTATGTTTGCTTTTCTAGAGAAAAAAAGAAATAGCCCAGCTAATGACATTTTCCTACCTTTTCCCACCTCCCCACTTCCCTGCAAGAGGTGCCATTCTCTTGTTCGAGGTTTCTTTGCCTTCACTAAAACAATCACTGTGATCTTAACATACAGTTTTTACACTGCTTGCATAGAAAGGCAACTACAATAAAGCTTCCCAAAGTGTTCAGGTGTGTAAAAACCTTGCTTCTCTTCCACAGACAGCAACAAATCAACTACCAAGTGCAGAAGTCGCCGATTGACATATCCATATATCAAACATAACATTGTAACTTCCATTCATCCTAAGTGTCATTATACTCTTTTAGTGGTTTTAACAGAAAAACTTCTGTGAAAATGACCATGAAGATGCCAGATGATTAGCTTTATTGTCCTGGCACTGTTACGTGCATTAAAGTACAAACAAACAAAGCTGAAGCCACCGTCTTTCTCTTTCATGTTTGGAGATGTAGTCTCAGAAGCCTTTCAGTTTTAAAATGTCACCTGCAAGATTCTGAACTGCACATTGCAAAGAGCCTTATGCACTGCAGCTATTATGTACACCTGGGGTTTTCTTAGTGTTTTCTAAAAAAAACCTACCAGTTTTGTTTTGAAGTCTTGCCAGCCCACCAAGCCAAAATGCCATTATAGGCCTCACATCAAAATATCACAGTACTCTTACAAAACCAAACCTTGAAGTATTAACCATTAAATTTCATTCTTTGCTATAGAACAATTGCAGGATCTTAGTTTTCAGACTGATCTACTTGAAAATACACATGTGCACAGCCACAAAATACAGGAACCAAGAAGCAATGAGACAATGCAAGCCAATGAATATTTTTTCCAAAGTGAGCACCCAACGGTGAGCTTAAAGGGACGCATTTGTAGTTAGCATAAAAGGCTGAAGGTAGTGAGATGCTGTTAATTAGCAATTCCAGGATAAACAGCAAAGATTGCTTGTACAAATAAAGAACAAATTTAAGCTGTGGTTCCATGAATGTTTTCTTTTGAAAGCTAATTTAGGGAGGTGTCAACCTTGTACTGCTGCTCACTGTCCACTCCTCAAATAGCACAGAAGCAATCTAGTCATTGGAATAATATATCCATTTTCCTTCCATTCACAGCATGAAAATAATACTTTTAAATACTTTCTAAATATAAGTCACTTCAGTTTACCATATGGCACCACCACCAGTTATTTTTGTATAACTTCAATGCAAGGATGGGAAAGAATAACCAAGGTCAGAAACCTCTTAGGCTTCTTCTACTGCCAAGAACAGCATTCACAGAACCTCATCTGCAAACAGAAGTAGATTGAAAGAGCATTAAGATTAAAAACCTTTTAGAAGCATTAGTAATTTTTCAATATTTCCCATACGCACCTCACTTGCAGACTTTATCGGAAACATACACCTATCCCCAAGTGCACACATACACCAGACATAGCTTTCTCGTAAGTCAAAGCAACTCAAACTGTGAGGACAGGGCTAAAACAAGCGGTTCAAGGCCATGCAGCCAGGAGGATTTGGCACACCCAACATACCTGCCAAGCGGGAAGGTCCATCGCTTCCCTCCCTGTTTAGCGGGCATGTTGCAGACATGTCCTGAGTCTCATTCCTCTCCCCTGCTCGGTGTCCACCTTCCCCTTGCATGACCAGCTCCCTGTGGCAGAGGGTAGCTATTACTCTGCAGCATACTTAAAGAAGCAGCATTTTATCCCCTAGCTAGCCCCCAGAGGCCAATGAGTCACAGATACAACATGAGAAATATACATGAAGTACAACTTAATGAGCAATATCCACTCGAGCCTCACAGACATTAATTGCTCCATTCTTCTCAAAGCTTTAGGAACACAAGTTCCCACAGGACAGCAAGTTGGCACAAGGTGTTTTCTCCAAAATAACTGCCCTCGGTTGTTTCTATTTTGTACTTAGAGCTGTACAGCTCATGGGTAATAGCGTGCTCCTAGGTCAAAGCTGTGAGATATTAAAATGACTATCAATAGCCATTTATGTTGCTACTGTGTCTGTATCTTCCTTCCTCACCTGATTTCATAAAAGAAAAACACACAAGAGTTCCAAGGGGATGCTCTCTGGCAGGTAAGCAGGGGACAATAAGACTGCTCTCTCTTTAAAGCTGACAAGCTATTCTGACAAAGCTGGCTGTTGGAACCAAGCTGGAAAATCAAAACAAAGGCAGCCAGGAATACTGAGTAACTTCTCAAAGCTCACATAGGAAGAGAGGCAAATGCCTTTATGCATGGCCTGACCTTCTGTTCACAGCAGGTCAACAATAAGCAAAAGATTTCAATATATATTTGCATTGTCATCAAGCTAAACATAAGATGAAAGGAGTTTGAATAGATGCATAATCCCCCCTCCAATGGTAACACTCACATGAAGGGCAAAGTTTTGTGGGTTGGTTTTTTTGGCAGGGTGTTTCTCTGTTCCTTATCTCATTCATATGCCATTCTGCTCAAAATGGGGGTGGGGAGAGAAAAAAGTCCTCATTCAGATTGGGATTAGAATTTGAACTGGGGAGACTGGAGTGCTGGGGGACAAAATTTGAGAGAACTTGTCAGAAATGTTCTGATGCCAGAAGTGTTAATTACTGGAGTATTATTTAAGCCATCCCATTGCTCGGTTGGTATACTGTTTTCGTTATGCCTCAGAGGAATGATGCTTCCGGGGTGCCAAATTCCAGAAAGTGACAAATCCCAAACCAAGCCACTCGCCTCCCACTTCTGCAAGTTCTTTCTCTGCATCTCACAGGACTCTCTATACAGCAAAGCTGCCTGTGCTGGACTGTACCATTCCCCCAGTAGAAGTTTTATCCACCTTATTGACAGGATCTCAAACAATGCCAGAAAGTCCCTTTAGAATCCAAAGCAATTTCCATTTAATAGCAATGAGCTCCAGTGAATAAAATCTTCTTAGTCCCATTGCCTAACCTACCTAAAGTTTCTGCAGAATACCTCAAGACTAGATGACAGGAAGCAGGGCCATTACCAAAATTTCAAATTATTTATTAAGAAGTCACAGACAGACAAAAATGATCCAAAACAAGATGGGTAATAGGTATCTCAAGTGCCATGTATATGGATCTTGCCTATCCTATCATCTTACATGGGTTTGGCTTATTCAAGCGGTGTGAAGAAACTAAAGGGTACCTCTGCAAGTTCAGGTAGATAGCACCCAGAAGGTCAGCTTGTATATGGTATACTTAACCTTCTTACGTGGTCTTCTGCAGCATATTCTGCATACGTGTAAATCGAGAACAATTTTACATTATATTTTGGGAAAGGGAATTTTCTCAGTCTGTTAACAGCTTGGGTTGTAAGTCTTGACAAGCGAATATGCCTCCCCAGACTACAACAAAGGCAGTTTCACTTCACAAAACTAATTTCTGAAAGATGCGCTTGATCATACACTGGACCCCTGACATCCCAAGGGTATATTAGCAGATTTATTCACAAAGAGATTATGAAATTAGAGCTAATCTGCTCCCTACCTTGCTGACTTTAAATCAGCCAATATCACTGTGATGGTTCATTTTTAAGAAAGTCCATAAGGAAACAGCCCATTTTATCTTGGAGGTATATATACAATTAAAATATAATAAGAATAGCAACAGGAATCCCCTCTCCCTTCCAAACACACTAGAAACACTAGAATCTCATCAGGATCTGGAAAAATTACATTTCAAAGTTTGGGGAGGAAATAGGACTACTTTATTCATCATGACAAATCAGGAGTCTGAAAAAGATAATGAAGCTTCTATTCTTCCAGTTGGGGGGGGGGGATCACATATAACACTTCTTTTGAATTACATACTTCCTCCTAAACCATTTGCATATTTTTCTATTGAATTTCAAAAGACTTAAAAGCAAAATTAATGTGCTTCACTGTGAATGCCAAGAACACAATTACAGCCCATCAAAAGCTGCACAAAAGGACAGAACTGATGTGCACAGTAATGCAAGAATTTTATTTTTTTTAAGACTTTTTGTCGAAATAGATCCAGCTGAGCACAAAGCTAAGGGTTATGTCTTTTTTTATTAGTGCTCCAGCCAGCTGTGCTGTATATTCTTACACTGTGCTTACTAGCCTGACTTCCAAAGACATCTTACATTATATAAAGCAGCCCAAAAGGGACACAGAGAAGCAAAGAGCAGCACTCTCTTCTGTAGCCTATCCAGCCTGAAGCATTTCTGTACTTGACATTCCTTTAAAAAACATTATAGTCTAAATGCCTTGCCTTCTGTGGATTTTTAGGTTTGCAATGCTTTGAGTAGCATTGTATAAACTTGTTCAAGACACCATGCAACCGTAATAGCGCAGAAAAGAGAGTTACAGAGATTTGACAGTATATTCTGTGTATAAAGGCTTCCCACTACTTTACTGAGGAAGGAACATGCTATAAGTTCAGTATATACAGTCGTTCTGTACACTCACAGTCTCTGTGTGTGGTATATAGCACATATGTACCTAATAATATGCACCCATGCATGCATACCTGCAGAATACGTATTTATTCTCAGGTGTAACAGTTACTAATCCACTCCAGAGATAAAGGGTTTCTTTTTTCTCCTGCTTCTTTTTAACAGATGGACCCAATCCAGTGCAGAATCTATAGAAAGGGAGCTGTTTGCTCTGAGAACCTAGAAGAGTGGGAGAAAGAAAAACACCAGCTTTCTTGTTCCTGTAGGCAAGGGTTTAGGATGCAGTTAGTACTTCTGTCACTGAAAAGCTCACACAAACAGAAATATCTTCTGAAATTACCTTCTCATACAAACAGAATTTTCTTCTGTCATTGACCATTAGGCAGACATTTTTCCTTTCCATGCTAGCATCACATAATTTTCAATTTTTGCAGAAGCTCCAAGTTTTCACCACTGATCCTTAACCCAGTAGCATGAACTAGGACTCCCTGTCTATGAGCAATGTATTACTCCATTCACTTCTAACTCCAAGAAGACTTGAGGGCCTTTGAATGGCTGGGGATTCGGGGGTTTTTGGTTGGTTGTTTCTGCTAACCTAAATGAAAAATTTATTGAAAAATTTTGATCAGGTAAGATTAGTGGGAATCTAACACCACTTTTACTTATAGTATTTTTAAATGAGTCAAAAAAGCTGAAGGAAATTTAGAAACAAACATCCATTATACACAGTCTCATTTTCCCTTACTTCCTAATAGTTAAAAATCTCACTTGGGTCCCCAAAGTTCATGTTTTATTTAGAATAAGCATTTGAAAATTAATTTTCTATTCTCGGAAGAAATTCCTGTCATGATTTTGCCTTAAGATATTCTGTGGTGGTTCTCTGTCAACATCACATTTTGAATTTGTTCTTTTCTGTGCAATTATTAAATACTCACAGACCTGTATTCAGTAGGTCTCCCATGGCCACAGGCATCCTATTTCTGTGGCCGTTCACAGAGCCGTAGAAAGCTAGAACTTCAGACAAAGGTCTATGATTTCACTGAAGATATTCCATAATACACTTGCCAAAGGTGTCGTGGTTTTACCCCAGCCGGCAGCTGAGCCCCACACAGCTGCTCACTCACTTCCCCCCATCGGGATGGGGGAGAGAATTGGAAAAGGTAAAGTGAGAAAACTCATGGGTTGAGATAAAGACAGGTTAATAGGTAAAGCAAAAGCCACGCACAGAAGCAAAGCAAAGCGAGGAATTCATTCACCACTTCCCATGGGCAGGCAGGTGTTCAGCCTTCCCCAGGAAAGCAGGGCTCCAGCACGCGTCACGGTTACTTGGGAAGACAAATGCCATCACTCCAAATGCTGCTGCCCCCCGCGCCCCCCATCCTCTTCCCCCAGGCTCTTTATAAACTGAGCATGACATCATATGGTATGGAATATCCCTTTGGCCAGTTTGGGTCACCTGTCTTGTGTCCTCTCCCAACTCCTTGTGCACCCCCAGCCATCCCGCTGGCAGAGCTGTGCGAGAAGCAGAAAAGGCCTTGAGCAGTGCTTACACAGAGCCAAGAAGAGGTCCATGTAACAACAACATCTCTGTATTATCAACACTGTTTCCAGCACAAATCCAAAACATAGCCCCATGCTAACTACTATGAAGACAATTAACCCTCTCAGCTGAAACCAGGACAGAAGGCAAAAAAAGATTTGTGATATTCTTCATTATTTTTAAATTTCAAATGTGGAAGATGTTACATAAATCAGAAAAGCCTAAAATCTTTTTTTTTTTCCTTGACAAAGTTTCAGGATCAGACTGCAACCTGTAATTCAAATAGCTAACCTAACCAGTTTAAAAAGGATGTTCAATATGTAGTTCTTAAAAGAAAAAGGGAATATGGTTCCCAGTCATAAAATGATTTTATGATCTTCCAGACCCTTCTAGATTTTACCCTATGAATTAGGAAAGATTTCAGTCATCACAGCAAGAGGATATATCCATCAGTAACAGGCAAATTCTTGTGGGACATCACATCAAAAAGTAATAGAGGATGATGGAAACTGTTCAAAATAGAGAAAAATACATGATCTTTTGCTCTTAATAGGTATTTAGCTGTGTTTGACTGATAGTTAAGGACCACTGCTACACACTACAATAGCCATTGTTTCTATTTCCCAAGCTGCTACAAAATCACCATTATCCTTTTCTGATTGCTGCAGCATTAAATATCTGATTAGAGAAAAGCCCTTCCAAAGCGCTAGCAATGGCTTTGTTAAAATACCCGATAGCTTCACAATTCTTACAATCAAATCCTCTATTCTTAGCTCCCTATCCTCTAGAGCATTTAAAGAAATAAAACCTGAAGAATGAAAGGGTTAAGGTTTTTTTGTTTGTTTGTATTTTGCTTTGAGAGTATGAAAATAATACATACTGCTTATTAGGGGGGAGGGAGAATGCAAAGAAAACCTTTTAAATCAAGGCTGAAATATTAATAATAAGGATACAACTTCTACCCTAGAAAAGGCTTCAAAACACAAATTCTGTCGAGCCATTTCATTAGTTCTATGCAAACCTTTTAGCAATAAAACTGCAAAGCATTAAAGGACATTGTATTCTTTTGCAAAAGACAGGTTTTTTTTAATGGCTAAATCCTCCTATAGCGTAGATAGCAATAGATTATTTACAGTGTATTGAAGTCTGACACACATTGAACTACATGATTTAACACAAAAAGCATGTGATCCATTCAACATAATTCACAAAATAAGAGGCTAAAGTTTTATGTTCTTTAGAAAAAAGAAGATTATTTCTCTGAATATAAAATTCTGCCAGTGGGATTTTATTTTAGGAAAGGAAACAAAGAAATATAAATACATATGCACACACAAAGAGTTGTTAAGATTGCTGTGAATACTTCATTTTTTTATGGGAGGATTTTCATCAGTTCTAGGTTCAGTATGTTGTTTCCTAGTTACCGAAAACATATTCCTGTCTGTCATGCCATAAGTCAAAATCAAGCATTCAATAAACTCTTCCAAGAGCAGCTTAACACTTTTCACAGAAAAATACAAGCTGAAAAAGTAAAGTTGTGTTTTTCAGGTGGATGAGACTATATAATAAAAATCAAGATATTTATCCAGTTCACTCTGTTCCACTCCCATTCAGCAGATACAGAGTTTAAAAACTACGCAGAATACTGTGGTATCCCCAAACTGCATACACTTCAGAAATTGTACGCTGCTAACACTTAGGAAATTGTTCATTACTATGCCAGAGCTCTGGAAGAATAACTGACACTTAAACACTGAAGTACACAGACGTGTGGCTCTAAAACCAGTTATGGTTAAACCATTGCAAACCATGTTTGACATCTGACCTGATGTTGTGGATAGAAGGAAAAAGGAAGAGGAGGAAAGAGGATGGAATTTGTCCTCTGAGAGTCTTCATCCCTGGAGTCACACTGCTGTCCAAGGCACCTGGATCCCACCCCCTCCCCTGAAAGAAATAGTTCCCTTCTTCCCCCTCTCACCCTTACTCAGATCCCACGAGCAGAGTGTTTATCTGCTCTGCCACTTTGCTCGGGTGGCGGGGAGAGGGCTACTGGCTGGACTGGAAACAGGAGGGGGATGGAGAGATGGAAGAGAGAGAGAAGAGGGTGAACGCAGCTCAGCTCCAGCTCGCTTCCCTCTGCTTTCCCCGTGGCGAGAGCAGAAGGTCTGTGTGCTGTAAAAATGCATTGCCCTGAGTACGTAAGACTCAGAGTAGAACACGAGATTAAACAGGGCAGGAGACTACATAAACATTACAGTAGCAGTGATACTTAGTAATTTTTTTACAATGTATGACTCCACAGACATTAAAATTCTGATATGACAGTGGCACCCAAATATCATTTAGTATTGCTGTAGGCTAATGTCTTTGTGAAGGAGTCCACAGTGATATTTTCTCTGTTCAGTTCTGCTCAATGGTCAAAGTGTCCTTGAAGATTCGGTAGGTTTATTTTCCTCTTTGTACCTATTTCTGTGCTGCTTTTGAGTCCTCCTTGATGATGTCAGAGAAGCTTTGCTCCTGGTCCTTTAGTAGTGATCACTTCCCCTGCATACTTTGACTAAGAGACCTAGCCTAAAACTTGTTCCTTCTGTTTTTCTTTCTTTTAGCTTCTCTTTCTCAGCTTCTCAAATACTCCTTCACATGCTCATTTATCTTCTTTTCCCTCTTTCCAAGCAGTTTGGATTTTATTCTTTGCCTTAGGAATTTTCCTTTTTCTTGTCCAGGCTCTATTTACCAGGCTTGACTACCTAGTTGACTAGAGTGATGAAGATCTGCCAATTCCCTTCCTCGCATGTGTTTCCATGACACCTGCACAATTCACTCAACCACCCCTTCCCAGCGCTCCCACCTACCTGTGTGATGCAGAGGAATCCTGGGCACCTGTGGATCCCTCATGATGACACAACTGTAGCTTTTATCCTCATATAATTACTTCTGTTTGAAAACAGAAGATTTGAATAATGTGAAATCAAGAAAAATTAATTCAGGAATACTTATGCAAATTTGTAAGCAGTCTGAAGCTGAAGGGGGGGTGGGGGGACACAGAACAGAATTAAAAGAATTCTGAATTCCAGAGTCCAGTGAACACACATTGTTCTCCTTTCTCCCTATGGGCTACATACATTATTCTCTGCATCACATGGACACATACTCATTGCAAGTAGTGATCCAATATTTTGCTTTCTCATTATCTGGTTAATGTGCAGCCCTAGATTTTCTTTACTTCATAATATTCAACTTCAGTTTCAGGACAGAGTTAAGGTTCCATTTCTAGTTTATGTTATAGATTGTTTATCTCCAGTGTTATACATTGCTAGAGCATACATCAATATATTATCCAACATTCAGGTACCTTCCTCTGCAGTTCTCTCAAATTCTAGATATTACTGGTCTATAGAAAAAGAACCAAGGAAATAAAATTTTCCTCCCATTTATAGAAAGCCCATTTAAGCATCTTAGTACTAGGTTCCACTGCCAGCACCCCAAGATACACAACCTCTTAGTCCTGAGTCCATGACTTAAAACAGGTATAGTGATATACCACCATGCTACAGAGTAACTGACCTGATGTATTGGCTACTTCCAGCACCCTCTGCCCTCACAGACAAAAGGGATCAAGTATCACATAATATAGGTTTTCCTGGAATAGTGTTTCCTGCAATTATGATCTTATTTTCTTGCAATTAAGCCATTTAACAACTTTACAGAAAGTTTACAAGTAGCTTCTGGTTTTGCTGGCTTTGCTAAACACTTTTCCAGACTTACAACATGTAAGAAAAAGGCCCTATAAAAATCCTCCTTCATTAGCTCACTCTCTAAATAGTCATATTCAGCCCAATAAATCAAGAAGGAGTCTGGTGGGAAAATTAACTTGAGGTTTCATTGTTGTGAACTTTAGTATTTCCCCACTTCTGAGACGTTACTACACACATTTTTCCTCCTAATAAGAATAACCCTGTTGCTACAAACACACTAAATACATTGTATTTCTATACATGTCATGCAATTTGTCAATTAACCATTAATATTGACCTGGAGTAAATTAATAAGAGCCCTGAAAAAACCCACAGTAAACACAGTTACTTTGTCACCCTTTCAAACAGTATCTCAAAGGACTTGGGTACCAATAAGCTCAAAATTGTGCTTTGCTCAGCTATTCAACTTTTGCTCTGGTTTTAGAGAATGTTCTTTGTTCAATTGCTATCTTAATACTATCTTTACTAATCATTCATCATTGTCTGAGAATGCTGGTGCAAGAACAATTTTCCTCCATGGAAATGTAAAAATTCCAGATGACCTTGCCACTAAGAAGCCTTTTGATTTCCTCTACTGTTGATGAATATCAGTAAATTAAAGAATATATTGGGTTAATACTATACTTAGACTACTTCAGAGAGATAAAAGATCCCCTTCTTTGCTACATGCATAGTGTCAAGAACAGTTTCCTTACACCGTCCTACCACACTGCTTCACCAACCATTGTGTCACTCATCAGAAAAAGATGAAATTTTTTGAGTCTTGTCCTCTTCTCAGTATGCTAACTTGTCTCAACTCAGCTTTAAGACACAATCCTGTTGCTCATTGTAAGGTGCACCCGTACCACAGCACTTCCATAACCACAGAGAAGATACCCAACAGATACCTCAGGATAACACGGAACAGGAATACTACCTATAAAAAAAAAATATGATAATGGCAGAAAATTTACTTATGGGACCTAAAAACCTTGTACTTCTAATGGCTGTGCCACGAAGATTTTCTCCTCCCCTGTCAAGTCTAAACCTCCATCAGGCAAGATAATTGCCAAATTTCCAACCTCTGATAATTTCCTCTTTTCACTTTAACTTTGTGTTTTCCATCTAACATCCTATATAATGGCAGACCATCAATTAAAATAGTCCTTTAAACTAGCAGGCAGTAATCTTTTTTTTTTTTTTTTTCATCTTAAATCTAAGCTGAGGAAGAACAAGTAGAAACCAGTATTTCAATAATTTGAGCATAGGCAGTTGTTCGGATCAAGAACTTTCCATCCCGTGCATCAGCTCATGGACTACACATTCTGAAATTTCATCTTTGAAGGTAAGGATGTGTAAAGTGCATAAGGAACATCTGGGTCTAGGTGTTATCAGACGACAACTAACTGTGAAGTCATACTTCATTGGCAATTACAGTTGTAAAATCACTCCTCCACCATCCTCTAGACCACTGATGTATTACTACTGCAGCAACCCAATCACTGCAAAATTGATTGCAGTGTAGAACACTGACCTACTATATTTTATACTAATTTATCACAACAGGCATAATAAAAGATATCATGTTGTTAAGAATAATTTGTGCCAGTACAGTAATTAAAGCAAACATGGCAAAAAGACAAACATGAGCATTAGCCTGGCTGAACAGAAGGAGGAAAAAATATGGATTATATTTCATAACCAAACCAATATGCAAAGATGTAGGCCATCCAAGAGGGGAGAATCATGGAAGAAAATTTCTGAATGTTTTCCTTTTGATTCAAAAAGTATTTTTTTTTTCACTGCAGCAAAATCGAATAATTTTCCTAGTATGATGTTTCAGAAATAATCCTGTTCCTATTAGATGGCTGAGCCATCAGGTTAGAGATTAGACTGGTGTGGCAGACTTGCAGAACTGTTCAGATCACACACTCCCCCAAGATATCAATTTGATCACTTCTATTTATTTTTTCAAGGGACAGAAATATTTTGAGACCTGGTCTTTTGCAGCAGCATTTCAGGGCGGGATACCTTCAAGTTATTTTAGAGACAGCACATAGCAACTTTGCTGCTCTGCCTCTTTCCTTTACTAGGCTCTTTGAGGGAAGAGGAGAACAGTTTAGTGTTGGATTTAGCTTTCTTTAAACCTTCCAAGACCTCCAAAAGCAAGAAGACATACAGCAAACAAGACACACCACAATTCCTCTCAAACTTTTTTGTTAGTTTATAGGCTTACTTCAAAGCACTGTCACCATCACAAACTTCCAACTTAAAGTTCTCTTCAATCACCACTATGAATGCTGTAAGATGTTCCTCCTCCAAAGCCGTGGGGACTAGCAGAGGAAATGGGAGGGCTTTGAGACAGGGCCATTCTCCATGGACACCCTGAAATGCTGGAATTGTAAAATGAGTGTGTAAAACTTTCCCAAGGTTTCATCTGTCACATGATACGTTTAAAACAGGATACAAAAATACTGACAGAGGAAGTGTGTTGGGTTTGTATGGCGAGGTTTTGGTAGCGGGGGGTGGCTATAGGGGTGGCTTCTGTGAGAAGCTGCTAGAAGCTTCCCCTGTGTCTGATAGAGCCAACGCCAGCCGGCTCCAAGATAGACCCACCACTGGCCAAGGCCAAGCCAATCAGCGCCTCTGTGATA
>VXBL01009404.1:112880-145217 GCA_013400195.1 Aramus guarauna
ATTTGATTTTATTTCTCATTCCTCTACTCTGTTCTGTTTGGGAATAAATTAAATGAATTTCCTCTCTAAGTTCAGTCTGTTTTGCTCATGATGACAATAAGTGAGTGATCTCTCCCTGTCCTTATCTCGACCCACAAAGCTTCTCGTTACACTTTTTCTCCACTGTCTGGTGAACGAGGGCAGTGATAGAGCGGCTCTGGTGGGACCTGACCCCCAGCCAGGGTCAACCCACCACAGGAAGCTTTACCATGATACTGTTTCGTACTTCCCCCCCTGCCCCCTGTTTGCAGGCAGCAAAAGGGTTGTTATTGCTAATGCCCTTATTATATCCACTTTCAGAAGAACTAGATAAACTTAAAAAAAAACCAAACAACAACAACAAAACCCACCACTTCTATAGAGTACAGAAGATACATATCTATATTGCAGCCACTGTGAACATTATCAGCACAAGAATTTCTTCTTCCATTCAGTGCATTATGCTCCTGACGTATACTTTCTATAAATAGACTCTACTCTGATAGGCTCCCTTTACAGTTGGCTTGTCATCACTACTGAACCCGCAGTTCCCTGAGCCTTGACTTGGTATTTACTTTTTTTTTTTTAATGTGTCAAGTAGCTTTGCCTCAAAAGGAGTCTATCCATGCATAGCAAGAGGCATGAAGAGGTTTATAGCACACAGTTTTCAGTCATGATTAAACCAGGAGAGACAACAGAATATGCAAACAGTAGATAACACCAAACTTGCTCAGGTGCTTTGAGAGGTTAAAGCCTCTAACCACGTAAAGAGATGTTGGCTTATGCTCAAGGGATTTTGTACAGCTATACAATTCTGAAACAGTATTACAAGCTATTGTTCGTTTTCAGGTAGTAAGGCATTCTCTTTTCTCTAGTGGCATATTTTTGGGACCAATATGCAATAAGGAAGCATTAATACCTGAATCTGTGTGATTCTACAGTAGGATTAAGTTTCAGTGAATCCTAGACCTTATTAAAAAAAAAAAAAAAACAAAACGTTATCTTTTTAAACTAGTTAACAGAATGAAATTCATTCACAAAACCTTAAAAACTTATATCACCAGCTCGATCAATCACAATGTCATATTGACATCAGTATGAAAAATCATGCGTAATTTTTTGTCAAAGTTGAGGAAACCCTTACTTAACACAGGACTGTTTAGATTGTAAATTAAGAGGCTTAAGGATAGACAATCATTTTAGAAAACAGTTTATCCATCAAAAAATACAGATTGCTGATTCAGAGTTATTTGAAAGAATAATTATCAAGTCCAGTTCAGGAATAATTTTGGTTGAATGGAAATACAGTGCTGTGGAGATGCTTTCTTACATCCTTGCATTCAGCATTTACAAAATTTACTGAATTAAATTGGGAAATTGATTTAGATCTCTCTTCCCAGGCACATAATCTTCGCATGAAACTTATGGTATTCCTGTGTTGAACTTCCTCTAGTTTACTTTGTACCAAATATTTAGCAAAACCAGGAAGAACACAGGGGTTTAATTCCCATTTAAATGAGTAAACAAGCATTTCAGTCTCTGTTCTGACTCAGACAATGAAAAGATGAGAACCAAGCTGATCTGCTCCTGATCTTGAGTGTCCTTCAATGTTGCCTGTAAGGGAGAGTACAGCACCCCTACCACCATCACAATGTGAATCTACTCCTTCCATTTTATTTAAAATTCACAGAACTAATATTGAAGCATTTGACTCGCAAGTTTGGGTAATGAGGAGGATTTCCTGAACCTATTACGTATACATGCAGCTGAGTGTGATTCAATCCTGAGGACAAACCACAACCCAGAGACTTTATTCTATTAAAGAGTAGCTGAGTAATTGGGCTGAAAAGAAACAATTTAGAAAGAGTTTCTCCTGACGAGTTGTTACTTTTAAAGGAAATAAGGCAAGTTCTGAGAATCAACCTCCTTCTACCCTTCTTCCAGATTCAATCCAGGCAGATGTAGACCCATGACCTCCATCAAGCATTCTCCTCCTTCAGCAGCTCACGCTGAGGCTTATTTGATCCAGTGATCACAAGAGCCCTAGAACACGAAGATAAGTGCAAACATTGCCAAAAAAAAACCCTGCACAAACTGTTTAAAAAACTTGCAATATCAGGCTTTCTTCCCCTACTGTATTCCTTTTGCCCTGAAAATTTGCTGTGCACAGTTCAGAGTGAGCAGCAGCCACAGATAACACAAATATCTGTGCCGGTGCTTTTAAGGATGGCATTCAAGTCAGAATACCCTAACAAATGGTGCCAGAAACCGCTGTCCTACTTATTCTGACAACCTCTAGCTTGCAAAAGCCATTTAATGAGAGAAAACTGTCGAAAAATGTGGCCACTTCTATAAAGATCAGAGGTGAACATGCAAATTCTTGATTTCATCATCAGAGAAGGATTGTGATCGCTTTGATCATTTCTGACAGAGAGAGTCTGGATTTGTGTCAGGCATACTGATTTAGGTGTAGAGTCAGACACAAAGACAAGAAGCAGGACAGGGGCTCAGGGAGGTCATTACGTCTCCTCAGATGGCATTGTGTCCTATGGCTCAAATGCTCCCCACGAGCAGGTTGTTGGACAGGTGCTAATGAACTGGAGGTGGCAGAATGGTGCGATATAAAAGGTAAGGAAGGATTAGCAGCACCAACAGAGATAAGACAGCAGGAGGAAGAAGGGAATGCAGAAGATAAGCAGAGAAGTCAGAGAGGACAAGTTCTGAACTTTGACCATGGCCACAGATGGGGGAAAAACGTGAGCAGCAATAGAAAAAGAAACAATGTGAAGGCTGGCTTTGCCTAAGCATAAGGGAAGGTAGAATCCAGAAATGAAGAAGTGGAAAAGGAGGAAGCAGAGGAGTGACTGCCTATCTTTAGGGAGGAAGTGCAGAGGGTAAGCAAATGGAGAAAAATTGAGATGCATGAAAAGAATCAGTGTGTTTTCCATGGCCTGGGGCTGAGAAGAAAAGCTATCAGGAGTAGCCAAACTTCCACAAGCAAAGTAAGGCATCATGAGCAAAAAAATTCCTTCAGCAGGGGAACACGCTGGAAACCCCTGGCAAAGAGTCAAGGTACCTGAAGTTAAATGTTTGTTGTTTTCAAAACATTTATGTAGCACATTAGAATTGCCAGGGGGCAGGAAAAAGAAAGTTTCCTTTAAAGAATTCCTAAAAGGGAAAAAGTCTGTACAGCTGGTTTGTTTTTTTTGTTTGGTTTTTTTTTGTTTGTTTTGTTTTTTTTTCCCAGCAGTGGAGCAAATAAGAATTAAATAGATAAGGAACTTGTCTCCAAAATCCTGTTTATTAATTACTTGCAGCCTGCTTGATGAGGAATAGGGAAAATGAAAATAGGAGGAAGAGGTTCCTTCATTCCAATTAAAAGATTGTAATTTGAGGACAAAGGGATATTTTGTTCCTATGGGGATGAACCTCAGTCATATTGAAAGTTTTTAAACAATACAAAACTGTTCATATCCTCTTAAAATTTAAAATTCATACAGGACAAACAAAAGAAGTCCAAAGCTTAGCTTGAGAGGTAAAACACAATCTAAGCCTACCTGCAAACAGAACAGATACAGAAAGTTATAGATTGAGTCATTTCAACTTTGATCTTTAATTCAAACCAATAGATTAAAGACAAAATTAGAAAGTTGTGAATAAGAAAAAAAAATCCTGAAGTACATGTCTCATTTCAAAGATTTTAAAGTGTTCTTCAGCAAGCTGGGAAAATCATTGAAGAGACTTCTCTATTGGAAACTGCAATACTGAAAATGCAGATAAATTAATTTTTCTGTAATTGACAAGACTACAAATTCTTCACTGGGCCATGCAGCACCTAGCACAAAAATAAGTTGGCAATAATTATACAATAGGTATTTCCAGAATTCTGATGCTGCATTTCATCAGCAATGTCATAAAGAACTTGGAGTGTCCAGTTTCAATTCCCTCTCCCTCAAAAAGGTACGAGTTTGCCTCAGAGAAACCTAGGTTTTCTGTGTAGTTACTAGAAGCTTGCACATTTCTTTACAGAGACTTAAGTCTCTTTTATTGTGCAGTGCAAGAGTCTCATTAGCTAAAATTCTGTTCATCCACAAGGCTCTAGACATTGAGGTAGGGCAAGGTAGTCACAAGAGAGAGCTTGGCTGGAGGACAGGATCAAAAGGTTCCCCCAGGGCATCCTCGAATAAGGGGAGCAACAGGCCGTGTTAAAAAGGACTTGTACAACAAGGGCTTGCATGGGTTAGGTAGACAGAGGGAAGGGATCCTTGCAGAACTTGAGGATGCACAATGATTTGGAGTGGAAGGTTAATTCCATGGTTGGAACTGGGTTTGGGGAGATGCCAGAAAGTGCGCCCATAGGAAGCAAAGTCCCAGATCTATTACAGAGGGAGAGAAAAAAAAGGAAAGAGAAGAGGCCATCTGAAAATGTTCAAAAGATAAACTGCCAGATAAATCACGTAGCCTGTAAGTTCTAGATCAGAGAGTTTTGCTCAAACATGTACCATATTGATTCTTAAGAAGAATGTTTGATTCTTCTAAGCCAAGGAGTTGAGCAGGATACAAAACGTATCTGTCCGTGTCCAGAGCAACAGGCTGCAATGCATGAAGTCCCTTGTTCTGTGAAGTCCTGCAAGCGGATATACAGCAGATTACATCTAGTCTTATCTAGACGTTAACCCATGAAGCTCATGATGATATGAGGGATCATTATAAATTTTCAGAAAGGTAAATGAAGCACACAGGAAGGAAGAGATTTTTCCTGACATCATAGAGTTACTGTATGGCAAGAACCCAAAGTTTTCTTTACAGCTAAGTGCCCTGCTTTGAAACCATACTGTTTGACAAGAATAGGATCTCCTTTGTTGTTTAGACAGTCTCAGCCTTTCATTAAGTCACTTATACCCATCACAAGGCTCCCGTGGCTTTCCAGACTAGAAGTTATGAATGTAAATTGAAATTTTGCTGAGCATATTATGGCTATAAATGAATCATAACTTGTTTCAAAGGTTAAGCATAAAGGGGTTTTGCTATGGATTCACAGCCTTAGGAGACCACTTTCTCCACAGTGCACTTCTCGGTGTAGAATGACTATTACAGGCCTATGGGCAGTCCCTTCACTGCTGCTGTAAGTCAAAGGCTATCAAAGGCTCCCAGCAAAGAACACACTTATTTATACAGATATTTAGAAAAGAAGCCCCAAAATGGAACCTATAGAATTCTTTAAAGTGTCACAAGTACCACGGATGTACTTTTCAGTCTGCTGCTTAAACTCATGCTTTTAACTCTTAAGTATCCCCCCTGCTGCCCAAACAGCCTCAAGAAAATATGTGGAAAGCATGCCAAAACCACTCTTGGCGTAGCTCCACAGTCCATTGGAAGTGCACCGGGGTGAGTGCAACCCCTGCCTTTAGTGCAACACAGTGCTTAACTGCATTCATCTTGGTAAACTTCCAATTAAATTATAATGAATGCTGTTAGAAAGTGTGTGTTTGGTTGGGGGTGTTGTTTCTTTTGCTCTTTTTTAATAAAAGCACCCTAAATATTCATTACCACCCACACCGCTCTAATCTCACAAAAAGAGGAAAGAAATTGAATGGTTTGGATATTTTCTGTAGGGAACTATCCACATTGCTGAACTGTCATTTAACATAAAGCAATGCTAATAAATTTGTTCAACTAATGATGCTGTTTCAAGCAAGACATGCTATGGAAAATAACGAGCACATACTGGTGGAAAAGTTAAGCAGTTAAATCCAATTAATTTATTGTTGTCTAGTATCAATTAAATTATTGATGCTTATTCTGGGAGTTACAGAGTTGGTGAAGCTTACCCCATGAAAGACAGCACCACTTATTTGCTTTGTCATAGCAGTGTTCTATCTCCCCATTAGAAATATCAACAAATCCCTACAGTTTATCAGGAGCTGTAAAAGTAGCAGGTAAAATAAGGATTGGAAAGCTGAAAGGATGACTCATCCACCTTTTTATTTTCCAATCTGAGAAAAGAGCTATAAAAAAACCCCACTGAATAGAAATCAAACAAATCAGCGTTAATTGGCTCTCTCTGAAGCACACAGGAGAGCAACACCTTTAATCCTAGGGAACTGTCATTCAGAAAGGTGGGAAAAAAATCCTACCGCACATTTGTGAAGATCAGCTGCCTTTGTTGCAGAAAAGCCTTTGACTACAAATAGGCTCCCCAGGATCCTGATCTTAGGACACACAGTCTTTTCAGGGCTCGACTCTTTACTGAGGCAGCTGAGGCTTATGTTGCGGTGCCAGAAAAGAGATTGAAATGCCGGGCGTACTGAGATGTGGAGCAGGATTCAGATAGCCACTAACGGGGGGCAGGAACAGTTCCGTACCATTTGTGCCTCCCACCATCTTCGTTGTGGCTGCAAAGAAGCACCAGTTTCACTGGTTATCTCGGGCTACTTTCTGAACATAGGGGGGAAAAAAAAAAAGACTTTCAAATGGCTACTAGGGCACTCTTCTCACTGTTCTCACATGGGCTGGGACAGCCAAGTCCTATTTAAAGCACTTCTTCGGCTACACTAAAAAAGAAAACACAAAAAATCCCACAAAAAAGCAAAACACACACTACCACCCCAAAACAAAACTCAGCCTAACAGACAGCAGCGGTGCTAACCCAGCCTGCCTGACATTCACTGCCTGAGGGGTGTCGGACGTCAGCACAGAGAGGCAGGTTTCTCTCTACCTTCCTCTGAATAACTTCAATCTGCCTAATTCAGGTACTTCCTTTTGTTCATTGACCAAATATGGGAACATGCCGGCAGCGACCCAGCCCTCTTAGACTAAAAACAGGATAAAAGATCACAAGGAAACAAGAAAATGATGTCTGCTTCCAGCCAGGTGCTAAGCTATTATTCCCATACCTGCTGCTCCCTTTTTGCACAAAAGCCTAGAGGGCAGAGCACTCTCCCAGGAAAGCCCCAGCTCTGGTCCCCAAGTGCCAGTGAGCATGATGGGATGGAGCCTCTGCCTCCCACAGGCATCCTCCCCACTTTTTATGAGCCTACAAGAGATGCCAAGTGCAGCTTCATGGTTAGCACCTTTCAGATCAGTACAAGAGATGAAAAGAATTATTGCCCTATAGATAAGATTTTTCTTGTTATTGTTGTTTTAGTTTTTAAACCCAAGCATGGTCCAATGTAAAATACATATCCATTCCTGGAAGTTATCTCCAAAATCCCAGTCATGCTCCCTCCAAGCCCAGAATCTTAGATGCCAAGCACCTGGAAATGTTATCAGGAGAAGGATAGGCAGGGAGAGATGGCTTCATCCTGATGGCAGGATCCTCACTAGCAGATCTCCATCCTACTCAGCCATAGACGGGAGCAGCATGAGGCCACTGGTGCTGTCTGTACTCACACTGAGCACTCTGGATGCCTGTCCGTGATCTACGTGGCCACCACATATACGTGTGTTTGTGCCTGCTGGAAATCCAACCAATAGCGAGGCTGGAGATGTATCCGGGAACAAGGAGGCTCAGATGTTGGAACCAGCATGACATATTTTCCCCTAACACTTTCCAGAACTTACAAGGCCAGCCTACAAAGACAAGCGCCCAAGCACTTTACAAGTTACACTTGGAAATGTGTGTGGCACGTTACATCCATTCCTTTTCTTTCCTGTTATCCACTGCTTTCCCCTCCCCAGCAAAAGAAGTCTCAGCACTTTTAGCTCGGACCTCAGCAACTTGCTTTCCCATCCTACCAGGCCTGGTGTGCTACCCTACGCTTGCCAGTGGCTGAATTAGGACTCTGACAACAAGGATAAGCTACCTTCTTCATTGCTTTAGGGGGGTTTTTCCCTTCTTCATTCAAGCAATTTTATATTTTTGGAGGAAAGTTCAACTATGAATCTTGGAATTTTGTTAGGAAACGTGGCTTTAGGTAACTTGAGTTTAATACTAATATTTTAATATCTTCTATGCTTAACATCTCAAGAGCAAGGTTTACAGAAAGCTGAGAGATTCTAATCACAGTCTCTAAAGAGCACAGGAAGTTACACTGGTCTTTACTCAGCTAAAGGAGACTAAACTATGATTAGTTACATCACAGAAAAACAAAGTTGTAATTTAACTGTTCATTCATTACATCACACTTATAATTAGTCACTGTATTTTGGCATAAATTCCAGTCATGAAGAAACCTTGCAGTACTGAAACAAAACACTAGAAGGAAGATTTTCAAATCCTTTTTATTCCTTTAGGAAGCTATAATGACTCTGTCAATGTCTACAAAAACAGAATTGTACTATTTACCAGTTGATAGCAGACTACAATTAAAAAGTAGGAGAGAAGAAATTTTAAATGGAAATTATGTTCTACACAAATGCTTCTGGACCACTTTTTATTCATTGCTCAGGTCTTTTCTCTCCAGTGACCTCATCTATTGGAACATCTCATTGAGCTTCATCTATTCACACAGGGGAATGAACTTAGAAGAGCCACGAGACATCTCCAGTCACTCACTTAACATAACAGTACAGATCAACTATTTAGGAAAAAAAAAAGTTTGAACAGGCATATAACTCTTCTGGACACCAGAGGTACTGCATCAACAGGGCCTTTCCTAGGTTTAGAATTTACATTCTACCACTTTTTTTATTTTTTTATTTTTTTTTTTGGGGGGGGGCGAATAAATCACACTCCTAACCTGAAAGGAAAATAATCTTCCCAGACAAAACAGACTTCCAGAATCACCATCCATTAAAGGCACACCACCCTTCTCAAAACAAACAAAAACCAGAATAACCCCAACCAACAAAGAAAAACAAACAAAACCTCACATCCAACAAAGAACCCAAACAAAAACACAAATCAAAAAAACCCTACAAACTCACACACAAAACAAAAGCAACGAAGAACCCAACTAACCGACCTCACCCACTGTCCCCACACTTCCCGGGTAAAACCCCCTCAGCTAGAAGACCAGGAAACAGCGGACCTGTTCTTTTTCAAGCTACAAGACTGAACCACTGATGACAGAGACTATTTTTCAGGAGTAAGCCTGAGGGCTCAGAGTTACCTTTTTATTTTGGCCATTCCTTCTATGACTCATTTTCCCCAAGACATCTTTCAAGGAAACTTTTGGAGGAAGAATGTGGAAAGTTAACATCCTGGTAATATTCCCTCCGACCTTCGCTGCATTAGTGCGAGCCACCACAGCTGAGCATCCTAGCACGGTTCACAGATCCCCTACTAAAACTGCATGGGAGGTTGTGAAGACCACCCTCAGGTCCCTTCAAGACTTTTAACATATTACTATGGTGTCTACTCATTTTCTGGCAGGCCTGGATCTCAGTAGGCGTTCAGTGACCTGAGCTACAGCAAAACAAGAGAGAAGCAGCGTTCTTTAGCAGGAGAATTTATTAGCTCTAGTAGCGATTTCTTAATGTCTGTAATACTTTGTGACAACAAGGAACAGCAGCCTGAGAACCTTAACCTTCCTCCCACACACACCTTAAAGTACAGAGAGCAAAAGGCAAATAAAATCACTCTAGTTTTAAATATCATAAGAGTAATAATGAATCAGTCACAATCCTTTCAATGCTTGACTCCAAGTTTGGTTTTTTGGTTTGTTTTTTTTTTTTCCCCCAGATTCAAATACAGGAAGCATCAGCTCAGGTGAGAGAAGAAGCCACATCTGAAAAGGTAGAGAATAGCCACATTCTCAATTGGAAGAAAAATATTTGGAGAACAAGTCTGCTGTACTGCTAATCTTGTAGCTACTCGTCCATATCCCACTTCGATGAGTTAATAAAGTCATCCAGAGGATTCTCAGCCCTGGAAAAGCATGGTTTAAGCTAGGCACGTGTGTAATTGCAGTGCAGAAAAAAATTTTATGGCCTTGCATTTAGTTTGATCACATGGAAGTTCAACAATCATTCTTTCATTTAGAAGTTCCAGATCCTTTACCCTTCATGAGGACATTACTGAGTTAATCTTGGGCACAAGCGACAGGTTTAAAGGTTACCTGTCACACACACACACACACAAAAAAAAAAGAGAGCAAGCAGGAGATCTCAGGTTTTTTTCCTCTCTTTTACAGACATGTGAAACACACACATAAGGTCTACCAAACTCCTGAGCAAATGGATGTTTAAAGCAATTCTAATGAAAGAAAATAAGTGTCAGTCAACAGAAAATATCTGTTTTGCCTGTTAGGTGCACTTGATGCTTTGCTTCGTCTTCTGCACAAATTCTGAAGAAGCCATCAAAAGGCAAAGACTATTTTCTTTAATCACCAGCTCTCTCCTTTTGGCAGCAGTTCCAGTCTATAGGATTTCAGAGGGTTTCTTTTACGCAGGCGTGGATTTACTGAGGAAGAAGATCTGTCCCCTTCCCTCGCCTCTAGGCGCCGGTCCTGCTCGGTGCTGTGCACGGATGCTTCTGTGCCGCAGCCAAACCGCAGCCGTCCTCACCCGCCTCACGTCATCTGAACCCAAAAGCAGCTGCGCACCTCTCACAGAGTGGCGAACGCAACACGCCGGAGGGGAACAGAGCGTTACCTCCACATCCCGAACAGTTAAATTCGGCCTGGACGTCAGAAATGATAGCTTAACCGGTCGCCACAGAGCTCTCACGTTTAGCCTCGCAACAGGTTTGGCCTCGGGTATTTGTTTAAGACCTGAGCTGCAAGAGCTCCTGAATATATTTAGTCCGCATCAACGTCATTTAGGTGTGAATCACCTCCTCAATGTCTCCCACAACAAACAAACAAACAAAAAAACCCAAAACCAATGACCCTCCAAAAAAACCACACCAAACCCTGTGTACTGAATGGTTTTGGTTTGGATTTTTTTTTTTAAGAGAGTGTTTTGGAAAGACAGCTGAAGTTTCAAGGATTTTTTTTTTTTTTTATTAACCAGCTAATACTTTGTTGCATGCAGGATGGGTTACAGTCCTGTTAACCAGATTCTATGAAAGTTTCTAATTCCAATTTGTATCACATTTCTGATATTCACATGTGGTAAAACATCATTTAGGTTTGCAGTTAAGTTTAGTTCAGGAAAAAAGAGAACAGAGGCCTGACGAAATTGGGCACTTTCTACAAGAAACAGAAGGAGAAAATATTATCAGTCTAGTTACAGCAGTTGAAAAAGGCAGGGATTTGCCTTTCAGTCAGAGTTTTTTGTTTGGGGGTTTGTTTTGCTGGGCTTTTTTTTTTTTTTTTTTTTTTTTTTTTTTTTTTTTTGGAAAAGCGACACCAGTCCATTTTCTAGGAAGCTGCACATTAGGGTGGCCCTGTCATCTGCTGCATGCTGCCTGCCAGTCGTCTCTCCCGCCTCACAGAACAGCTGCTCGCGAGTAGCGGCTCCCGTCCCGTCCCTCGGTTGTGACTGTCGCCCGCCGCAAACTGTCACCCGTCATTTTGTCATGGCACCCGTACGTGCCGCGTTCTCTCTTACGGCAGGTCAGAAGGGGCGCGGGGGGAGAGACGGCGATTGAAGCCGCAGCTGCTCTTGCCACCATCTGATGGCTTTATAGGTGCCAGACCCGGCTAAGGACGCACAGCCTTCCTCCGGCGGTGAAAGGCCTCGGGGTCGTCGTCTGCAGCCACGTCTTCTCCAGGCAGGAGGACCCTTTGCAAGTGTTCAAGGGCTTTCGTGTTGCTCTGACCACTGGTATCAGCAATTTATGTCCGTGTGATATGGTTTATAACATATATGGTTTATACTTCTGGAGATACTAATTATACCAGTAGTCATAACTAGTTAAGCAAAGATGCGTTAAATCAACTATAAGCAATAACAGCATTCTCCACATCAGCTGCTCTGGGAAAAGATTATGGAAGAAGCTTGTATTTGTTTTCTGTTAAACCAATTTTTTTAATCTTTGCAGTTTGTCACCTGCACTCTAAATTATAAAAAAGTATTTTCAAGGTAGGTTAAATCATTCCTTGTTCACAGGTTTTTGCAAGCTGTCTACGTTTTAAGCTGACTCTTGTGGCTCAGTTGTATAACCTGGCTCCATATCTCAGAAACAGATGATTAAACTTTACTGATCTCTGTGAAAGCTTAAAACACCAATGCTCAGTTGAAGACATTTATGGGCATTATATACTGAATAAATCTGGATATGTAATGTACTTATCCAACAGTAACTCCTACTTCTCCTTGTTTTACCTTGTACTTACCTTGTTCACCCTTTCTTCTGCATTTTTTGGAAAAGCTCAGCCATATCTGACCTATTTAAGAGCTGCACAAAAGTATATTTGTATTGTTTTGAGAAAATAATTCCTACCTCGCACCTCTCTCCAGAGGAAGATGTTTATGTACAGTCATTTCCTTCATGCAATTCATTCATTTTTTTATATATATACACATACACGCACACACCAAAGCACAAATTCCTCCATGTTTGGGGGGGAGGGGGGAAGAGGCATGCTCCAATTTATTTTTCTTTATTTCCAAGGCTCTTTCCAGACAGCACTTACTCCAAAGGCATTCTCGAAATTTTTTCTACAGTTCTTGTTTGCCTGTACACTTCATTTTCTGCAACTTCTCTGTGTCACTTGTCTTCAAAACAAAACTCACACAGGTCTCTTTCTGGCCAGGATTTCAGACCCCCGTGTCTGACAATATATTTAGAACAAAGTAACTGAATCCACTAAAAAAGGGTTCTGAAAAGTCACAACACCTTCCACCTTTGGGGAGGTTTTACCCAGTCCACAAAGAACTGACAAAGCTGATTCTAAATGCATCAGCTGCCATAGATTTTGAAGAGATTTCTTTCAGGCATTCCCATTTAGGATACTACCAACCTTTTTTTCACATGGCTTTTGATGGATTATCATAATTTGGCAGTCTGCAAGTAATAACCACTCAAAAACCAATTTTCAGACAAGACTGGAAATCTGAAACAAAATTAAAAAAAAAACAAAACAAACAACAGAAACCAAAACAAACAAAAACCCACAGAGTGGAAGGACTGACAGGTAACTTATAACCGAGATTTTCCCTCAAACAGTGAGTCACCAGGCTCAGTAAGCAGGCAGTTTTTCTTTCTCCACGAAGTTGTTTTTTGCTCATTGTCTGAAATGGAAAAACATTATATCTACTATGCTTTCAATATTTCTGGAAGCTTTTGTACCTCTTACCATAAATATAACGATATAAATTAGATCTCAAATTTGCCAGCAGCGTATATGAATTTTTGTTGCTGTTTGACAAAAGTCACAGGAAAATACTGGGTTTTGCTCAAAAGCATCAGTTAAGGGCTCTGAAGCTTTGGGGAAGGGAGAGAGGTTTGCTTGGTTTTTATCGTGTTTAGAAAGACTTGAAAGTTGTTTAGAAAGGTGGTGTTGAATTGTCAGGGGCAGATGAAACACACAGGGCAGCTGAAGGCTTTGGGAAGCAAATAACGCATGCTTCCTTTCCCGTTGCTTCCGCAGTGAAGTAGCGTATGATAATTTCCCGAGCGCTGATGAGCTCCGGAGACCCATGGTGGTGTCGAATCTGCAAGGAGTGACAAACTCAGGCCACGAGGTTCTGCTCAAGCTGTACGAGGCCACAAGCACCTCGAGCATCAGCAAGGGGCTGCGCCAACCAGAGCACGCCGAGACGAAGCTCCAGGGATAACTACGTGCCTGCTGGAACCGAGGGCTCTCCAAGCAGCTGCCTGGCAGCCCCTGGGGCATAAACACACCCCTCCACATCCGAGCATCCAGCTGGGGTGGGCCCAGCAGTGGTAGCTCCACCAAGGGTACCGTGAGTGAACGTGCGGGTGAAGCTACCTGAGCAAATAAGCGCGTGCTTTGTTTGAACAGTTACCTCCTAATTACTGTCTAATGAATAAAAGCGTTCTTAATAACGCTGGTGATCTGTGTCTTACGCACACACGCTAGGGAAAAGGCAATTCTCAGCGCATACAGTAATCAACCATTGATGTCTTTATAAGGAGAAAATTTGATCAGGTATTTGCCACTGATGCTTTTATAAACACATCTGCAGATGTAGTTACCTGGAGACTTCTATGTCAGTGTATCACATGTATTTCGTCTCCAAAAATACTCTCTTAAGCAATGATTATTGCTAATACACTGCATCCTAAAACCTCACTGCTTTCAAGTACTCTGCACTCTCCATTTCAGAAGCGCGCAGTACCAGCTTTTGTCATTTTCTCCCTTCCCCTTAAGCCAGCAATGATTTTATGCTTCCACAACACCCATTTAAAAAAAAAAAAAAAAAAAAAAAAAAGACCAAGTTCAGATTCAGAGAATTCCATTAGAAAATATCCTCATAACTGCATACTTCCACATTTACAGTTAATTTTCTATGCATTGACATCATTCTAATTTGTTTCATGTCTGCTGTCTGCATGTACATTTGTACATTGCTTTAAGGAAATTTACATTGCATCCAAGCTCCGTGTCATACGTAAATCTAAGTGAAGAGGGTCTCATTTAGCACTTCCAATCTAATTCAAAAGAAGATACAACAGGCAACCTGCTTTCCTTAGCACCATGCTGACTGGCATTAGCTTTGCTAACATCACTGTCTGATTGCATCCTGTATCAGCCTCAATCATCTTGCCTGGTGTCAGTGTCCAGGCAACCAGCCCAGTTACCTTGGTTATTTCGTCTATTCTGTTCAAGCGCTGAAGAGACCTTAGCTTTTCTTCCCATTTCCTGGAACTTCCCCAGACTTACAAGACTTGTAAATAAAAGAAAATCACAATCAATATTAATTTTTATAGCAGTTCTTAGTAGAATTTCTCTGTGAACATTCAGAAAAAAAAAAAATAAGTGATTGAAAAGTTTCCACAGCCCTGTGAAGACATCTGATACACATTAACATGCATCTACCCTTCCCACTGAAAAGGGGAAATATGAATATTACAGATGCAACAAACTGGTAAACATGGCTGTGGTTGTTTACTGTGTTACTGTCTGCAGCTGTTCATCCCATACTTCACTCCTCACAGTTACAAAAAAAAAAAACCCCAAAAAAACAAAAAAAAACCCCAGAATAAGCACTCAGGCCCCGGCTGTCCCAGTTTACAGCATATTGTCTTAGCCAGAGACCCACAGTCAACATCAATTTACACTGAAGTGCACCAGCGGAGTCACAAGGGCACAGGTTCCTCCTCTTTCACGGGGGAGGGCATGGCCATTGCTGAAGGAACACACTCAACTACGGTAGCTGCTCACTTTACCAGCCATTTGTAAGAGGTCTAAGTAGAGAAATGGTGCTTTGAAACTGCTACCTCCTAAGTATGGTCAAAGAGGGGGTTTTGCCCACTTTGGTTCCCTGGAAGTTGTCCTATAAGTTGTCATCTGTTCAGAGTTGGATATTTTGTTCTTTTAGGTTTGTTTTACAGGAAATGTCAGTGAAAAACTTCTTTTTATTATGAAACTTCAAGTCTGTGTTTTGACTTTAAACTACTATGAAAAATTCTGGGTTTGGTTTTTGGGGTTTTTTTTGGTTTGTTTTTTTTTTTTTTCTTATATTGGCTTAAGGAATTAACACGAGAAAGTTAAAATGCAGAACTCTCAAGAATCTAGACAACTCTGTAACATTTAACAAGCTACTTGCACAAATCTAAGTTAGGGTGGAGAAGAGTATACCAAGCTCTTTTTATATCTGCCTCCTTATTAAAAACCCCAACTACAAACAAAAATTTAATTTGGAAAGGGGCTGTTCAAGTAACCAAATCCTATCACATGAAGAAAAATAATATTGGCAGCATACTAAAGCAAACAAAGGCAACCGGAATTCTTCAAAGACTTACTGGTGATATACTTAAAGAGGTACTTGGAAGGGCAGAAGTTTTGTTTCTTATTCTAACTCAAATCATTTAATACAAGTAAAAGATTGTGTGCTTCTACCAGAAATCTCATTTTGCACAAAGAACTCCATATTCAACCTTGCCCTGCACAGGTGAACTCTGTATTAAAAAACCAAACACCACTCTTCTGATTGGGAAAAGAGCATCACTAAGCAAATGCTACCGCTTGCACACAATTTAGTTTCAACTGCATTTTTATGTGCAAAATTTGTGGCAGGCTGCTGAAAGCCCTGGCAAAGATTACATTTTTTTTTTTTTCCACTTGTAAAAGTTATTTTTCAGTGACAGATAACACTACATGAAAGAAAGAGAAAAACGAATATAAACTAGAGCTAGACCATCACAGTCTCACTCTAGTATCTGGTGGTTTTTAGCACCTGTATTCTCTTGGATGAGCAGTGGACTTGGCAGCCTTAGGTTTACGGTTGGACTTGATGATCTTAAAGGTCTGTATGACTCAGCCTACTTTTCTCCTCAGTAAACTACAAGACTTCTCAAAAATAACTTCTGAACGATATACCTGCTGACCCTCATCTTTACAACACACCCACGATCCTCAAAGAGAACGTGGGTAACAGTCCACATCCCTGACCAGAAGGCACAGCCACCAGAGCACGGCCACCACTTGCTTCTTTCAATATGCTGCAAGCTCTTCAAGGAACATCCCTCTTCCAATAGCTCTCTGTAGAGTTCCTAGAGCACTTTGGGGGCCATACAAGTAAAAAAAAAAAAAAACAAAACAAAACAAAAAACAAACGAACCATACTTACGGATCAGACAACATTTCTAATGTTTGTTTAAAACATTTAAATTTGTCTTGAGAAATCACTGTGTTTAATGTAAAACAGATATTAGAAGAAATGCAAAATACAACTCTAAATCTCTTTAATGTTGCAGCAATTTATTTGTTTGCCCTCCTTTCCTTCCCCCAAGAGCAAAGATTTAAACAGGTTTTGGCTTACATAGTCTGGTACTTTAAATTATATACCATGGTCCATAAATCAAAAGGATAATTTAGTGACTCAAGTGTTGATCAAAGCAATATTCCACTGATTTCTGAACTTCTCAGGAAAGACAAGCTGAGATTTTTCAGTTTCTCCTCATTTCCTCAATAGCAGTAGATTATTGCATTGCAGTTGCTCTTTTGTTTGTTAGCAGCTTCAAAAACACAAAACCAATTTGTAACTTGCACCAGATCAGTTCATTCTTTTACTGCGCCAGTCTTTAGACAAAGGAAAACGGAGAAGAGGAATTATTTCAGTGCCTTCAAGTATTGTTGATCAGCCATCTGATTATTCTGAAAACCCCACACAGAGCTGATAATTTTATTGTAGGTATATAATTTTCAGATAGCAACATGATGCAGAATAGAACGTGGATGTTTCTCAGTATTTTTCAGTAGCATTTTAATTACTGCTGCAGCGGGTCTGGTAAAATTTCCAGGACTGTTTGCACCTTTGAAACATTAGGCAGATTTTCTTTCTGGAGTATGAATGTAAAAACGCTGACCTTTATTTCTAGGACTGTTTCAATACTGATCTTGTCAGTATTCCTCTTTTACTGCGGAAGGAGTAGCCCAGCAACTTGGACTCCAAGCTGTAGTTCAGAAGATCCCAGAATGGACTCCCTGGATTACCACCCACTACTCCACCTGACCTTACGCAAGGCACCGGAGGAGCGAAGGTCTAGAAAGATCTAGGAGACAGATATCAGCACCTTTGACTCCAGGCTACAAGGACAGGATAAATACCTTAAGGAATGCCAGAAGTTTATTTAACAGTTTAATAGCGACCACTGCAATATTCAAGACATATTTAATAAAAAGCACCCCTCACAATCCTGTTTAAGCAGTGCATTAGTCAACAACACTGCTTCCCATCTGTACAATCTCCTCCATTTCAGAGGAGCAGTGCATTTTGCTAGCTTTTTATGTCGTAAACTTTTGTTTTATCACAGCTAATTTCCTAAGAAACGGAAGTACACGTAAGTGCTAGGGAAAAATAAAGTAGTCACAGTGTTCCCTTCACAGCGTCATTCACGCAGGAAAAGTTTTTGAAACGTACGGCTCAGCCCCTAGGCATTGAACTGGGTACAAAGACACAGTCCAGAGGTTTAGGAGCCATTGTGCGTAACTAACATCTGTTGAACTTGAAGGGAGAACACAGGGATTATTCCTTGATGGGCGAGGTGCAGCAGCCATGCCCTTAGAGCAGATTTCTTTGCATGAAGCAACAGCTGCCTGTCTTTCCTGTGCACCTGTATGCAATGAAAGGGGAATAACCCATCTCATCCTGTTCTCTTCTGCTTCGCGAGACACAAAGGAAGAACTGTCAAATCACAAGTTTTATTGCAGCAGTACGACATCATTTTTCCTCTGAAGCATCAAATAAAGACCAGCAAGAGCCAAAAAATGAGAACAGAATTCAACAAAATAATTACAAGAAAGGATTTCTAATCTTTTTCTTCTGCACAGGGAAAAAAAAAAAAGAAAGAAAAAAAGGAAAAAAGCAGAATACAAAATATATACAGTTGTTCATTTTAGAAATATTGTTATAAGAACAGGTACAACACCTCAGACTGATTATTTGGGAACCAGTTTTGTTCCTTCCTCCCTTCCCCACCCCCTTTTTGGGGGAGGAGGCACAAAAGAACAAAAAAACCCAACTCTTCTATAGTTTTCTTTTCTAGAGAAGCCAATAGTAATACTACTTTTTTCCTTTAGACTGAAAGGGGGAAAAATATTCAGTACATGTGGATTTAAAGCCTAAAACAGTTAGTGACATTATCCAAAACATTTGTTCTTGCTGAGAAATGTCTAGTGTTACAAGGACAAAATTAAAATAATTAAGGAACATTCCAGCTGAGTTCCTGCAACCTCATCTACAGAAGGCTCTTTTTTTCACGTGTTTACGGTTTCCTCATCATTACTAGCTAAAAAAAATTCTGAGCACCTTCTGTTCTATATACATGTATTCATAACAGGTTCACTGTTTTCCTGATATGAGTGTTTTCAACAGTTTATAAAAAAAAAAAAACAAAAACAAAAACAATGTGGACCATCAGTTCAAGATTTATGGTCCATTTTCTCAAGCTGAAGTACTCAAATCTCCTAAATATATGGGGACCAGACACTAAGCTCATAGGCACTAAATAATGACTTGTCATGCATCCTCCATCTCTAAGGATAGCACTGAAAATTATAAACAGCCATTGTTCTCTACAGCTGAATTCCTCGTCCAGGATGCCACTGAGGACAGCAGTATTATCTGGTTTTGCACTAATCAAGCCATAATCAGCATTTGTACCATGCTTTTCATGCTTTTGGTTTTAGCTAGACTGAAAGATTAGCCCTGCTCTCATCTTTTTGACAGCTTTCTTAAATCATTTAGCTTTAAGATAGTTTAAAGCATGTTAATAACCAGCATCACTGCAAGCAGAACCAAATTCTTGACCTGGACAGCACTGAAGCACAGAGGATTTGTAACCCAGCAGTTGTCATACACCTAAGGCAGATCTATAATAAATTACTACCAGCATTGCTTTTGCATGTCAGAAAGGACAGGGCCAAAAACTAATTTGTTACTTGGCTGTCTTCCACCCAGATACGTAAGTCTCCCAGAGAGGAAATCTGGCGCAGGGGGATGTTGACGCTGCACCACAAAACCTGTAGTGCACTTCACTGACAAGTTACTCCTACTGCCCAATACCACCTGGACAGGTAGCTTGCTTTCACAGGAGAGCAGGTACCTTTCAGGTACACACACTAGGAATAGCTACACTGGTAATTAAAGCATGTTGAAAATCCACATAACCTGAGTCATCTCTATGCAGTAACTGTTTTGGATAAAGAAGGTCCTTCTCTGCATGGTTCTGAACATCATGTAGTAATTCACACCCATGAAAATATAAAGCAGGTAGAAAACCCTACGAAAGCTAGATGGTAGCATTTTGTACTGTCACTGAGGGCATGAGGTTGCAGAGAACGGCTTGCATTGAGAGGAAAATTTCAGAAACATTGACAGTAAACAAACAAAACTTCCAAGGAGAACAAACAGAAATAAGTTTTGATAGAGTCTGTTTCGATGTTTGTTCAGGCAGCTTCTTGGGTCCTAGTGGGAAAAGAGAAACAAAGAAATATGCATACTTGAACCTGAAGTTCCAGGCCTTCACCTCACTTGTATATTCCAGTTTCAGGGCTTATTTGCCCAATCTGAAAAACTTCATGGCATATTTTATAAAAACATTGCTTGTTAGTCCTTGGAGTTAGGAAAAATAGCTCCATCCTCTATCTATAGTAGATTCTAGTAACTCTTTCAAGTATTTCTTTAAAGTCATAAGAATTAGAAAAGCTTTATTAACAAAAAAAAGAAAAAAGTCAGAAGCAAATTTTCACTTATCTCTAGGACTGCAGCTTAGACAACAGCGAACCACACAGATACCACAAGAATTAACAATGCTGAGAAGACCATCACATACCTCTTTTCATTCCATCTCAACACGAAATCATTGCAGCATTAGCCGGGATCCCACCAGAAAATGCCAAAATCAGCAGGCCAAAGGAAAGCAGAAGCCTAGTTCTGCCATACCACACAGATTAGGCGTTCTCCACCCTTTTCCCCAGAGAAACAGAATCCCAGGAGATACCAGCAACAAGACCTCAATAAGATCCCAACTGAACTGTGCAGTGGAGAAACAAGGGGGAGCGTGGGGAGAGAAAAGTGGGTTTTTTTCTTGTATTCACTGAGTGTTACTTCCAGTTAATAAGAGCAGTGGTGACTCTTCCCAGGTGAAAGACATGACCGTGTTCCCTCTCAGGCTGAGGGCAGACTGTCCGAACCCTGACACTGTCCCTGACACGTACTTGGCAGAAGGAACAAAACAGACATGGAGGGAATAGGAGGTTTTCTTGAAGACAGTAAGATTGGCCTAAACCAGCAGAAGTATGCAATCATTTCTATTAACCAGGCTGGTTGCTTTACAAAAAGACTTGGTCATGTTTTGAAACCGATAAATAACTGCCAAAATATGCTAAATAAGCAGTTTTCCTTTTCTTTTAGAGTTCTCATCCACCAAAGCTGGCCCAACACTGCCCATTCTTGGGTTCCGTTTCTCTGAAGAGGTATGAGGAAGAGAGATACAGCTAAAATATTTTGTGCTCCTTTCACCGTTGGCCACACTATGGCACGTGTAATTTGTGTATGAAAGGGAGGACTGAATCAGTTTCTTTACTCCTTTATCAATGCTTTCCTTCTTTTCCATTTTACTAATACATTTCATATACCATATAATGTCTCCTTGTATTCCATTACACAGTCACAAGCAGTATCTGAACCCAATTTTCACTATGGAAAACACAGTTTCATGGGAAAAAAGACAGTGCTCTACCAAATTGTCCTTTGAGTCTAGACAAATTTTATGAGAAGGTTATGTATTTAGGAATGTAAAGATATGTTTATCTTGATATAATAAAACTCCAAAAATAAAAGACTTATTATATAAGTTTATCCTCAAAATTATGGATTTCTCTGCATTGTTAATTTTTGTTCTAAATTTCCTATATTTATGAAATTTGAGTAACTAGAACATAAACCCAGTATACCTTGGTATATTTGAAGTACTAAAAGTTTCAAAGTTTTTTTCACCTCTTGGACATGCATTAACCCCAGACATATGGACCAATAAACATATCTTTGTTCAGTCTTTAAAACAATGGGGTAAGTACAGCAAATATAGTTTACCATTTAAAATTAGATATTTAACAGTAACATCTGTCTTTAAGAACACATAAAAGCATACTTACACAGAAGATATCTAGCAAGATATCTACCTTATCTAGCAATGAGTAATTCGAGTACAAAAACATGTTGTATTTGAATTAAAGCATGGAGCTTTGGAGAACAGTGAAAGGAAATAAGAAGAGCACAGTAAAAAAATGCGGGTGGCTAGACACAGCATTAAGCATTGCAGCTAGCCCATAAGTTTATTTAAATATGGATTTCTAAAAGAAACTTAGAAATGACTGGAAAGCGACAAGTAAAGAAGCATCATTGCAGTTACATGTAAAACAAAATGGATGTTAAAGAAATTAAAGTAGAAATAGGTGCTTAAGGTTGTCTCAGGAATAGCATTTACACCTGTGGATTAATACTGATCTTAGTCCATTGCATCTGTTGATGCTGCTCGCTGTGTTTGGGTAGTTAAAACCTAAAGGAAATGCCACGCAGAGATCTCAGCAGCAGATGTTGCTTAAAAGTATTTTAATGGAGATGAAACAAACAAACAAAAAAATCCAGCAGCTTTCACTGGGTTTCTGGGATTCCTTTATTTTTTCTTTGGGAAAATTACCCACAAATCATTTTGAAAAATAATCATTTTCTCCCTCATTTTCTTGGGCACAGATGTCTGGCTTATTCACTTTTTATTGTCTGTCAAATCACATACAAAATATACATTAAAGTATTAGACAAAGCAGATACATTCGTCACAAAGCAAGATCAATGAGGGCCTCACGTGTCCCATCACCCTCAATCGGTCACTCCAGCAGTCACTGCAAAAGCATGAGCTCAATTACTTCATTATTTCAATATCCAGTTTAAGCACACAAATCCAACATATCTTATTCAACTTCATCATTGTGTTTAGTCCAAAAGCTACAGTAAATAGGGAGAAATGCCAGCTTCAGCACCATCTGCAATTAAGTACCATCTGACTCACATCTAATAACACGTACACTTAAAATTATATTTTCTCAGATTTCAGACCAATACCAGTTGTACTTAGTTACACAAATACTTGTTTCAGTCTACACATAGGGTCTGTTTGTCCTTGCATTAGTTATCTGCTTTTGCATCTCTGTGGAGTTTTTTCTGCTTTATACCTATACAAGTGATGTCAGAGTCAGAGGTTGATGCCCAATGGCAGAACTGTCATAGCCCATAGAATCAATCGCTAAACACGATCCTGAACAAACTGGCAGAGCTTGATTCAGCATTATCAGAATCAGGAAGCCTGGGCAATGAAAGAATCATTTCTGCACTATCCTGCCTCAATTTCAAAGGCTGAAGTAGCTGGAAGCAGCAGATAACAGAAGTAACGATAACACATAGAAAGAGCTTAAATCTTCTTTACCAACCTGTGTACACATGCACGCACACACAAAAACCCACTGTCCCAAGTAGCAGGAAAAAAATGTTCTGGAATTGTGGAAATTTCAGATCAGTACCCTACTACTATTGTGACTTAGAACAGGTATTTGTCTGCACTAAATCATATAAAACATAACTCTATTGGATTCCGTTGTCCTGAAAGTATATACCAGTAGTAATGTCAGCACTGGCAATGAGAGAATTATTGCTAATTTTTATTTTTTTTTTACAGTATGATATAAACATTTATTTCCTAATTTTTGAAGAAATACTTTGCTTCCATGAATGTTGTGTAGTTAAAAATTTGTCTAAGGCAATGTGTGCCAGAATATGGCAATTTTTTCAATGTCACAAGTCCAATTTAACTTTACTTTTCCAAATTCAACATTAATCACAGAAGTAGACAAAAAGAGCTGGAAAATGCTGCTTCTTGCAGAAGTGATTGGCAGCATCTCTCCTTTTCCACTGAGTCTGGGCATTTCTGTTTATTGGGAGCTAGGATTTGATGTCCCATGTAGCTTACGCCCCAGCTGGAAGTCTTTCAGCACTTATGAAGTCGGCCTCGTGACTCACACTGATTTGGAGTTAAGTCCAACACAGGAATAGTAGCTGTTAACTGATGGATAGGATTGCTTATTGTAATGTGTACATAAATACCTTGTTGGGTCCAGTTCCCTCCCCAGGGAAGTATCTTTGTCACTGCTGAAAAGCAACACGTGTATTTGTATTTTAAGGAAGGAAAGATCTAAGTATAGGGAAGGAATCCATTTGGCACGTACTAAGATAGCTTTTAAGTCAAAGAGTATGATGGTGAAAGGCATAAAAATAGTAGTGGGAGTAGTCACAGCATTAGACAACAGGCTAATACAAGTAAAGGAAGGAGTAAAGGGAAGCAAGGATCAGAGAGAGGTAAAAAGGGCAAACTACCAGACTGAGTTAGCCTCATTGACAATAAGATACACTTAAACCTCATGGAAAAGATCAAAGGATTTAGAGATAGACATGAAAAAGAGTAATGGGACATTGTTCGGTATACAATCATGCTACATTTGCATCATTTTAAATGGAACAAAGAGGTGAGGGGATAATACAGTGGAAAATAAACATGATTCTGTTAAAGCGAAGAGAGGAGTCAGAATACTTTCAGAGGACAACATAAAGGAATCTGATGCAAGATGGACTTAAGCAAGATGGACTTAAGCAAAGAAGAAGAAAAGTCTTTAGTAAGACAGTAAGATTGCAGTTCCAGGAAAGAAAGCCAAGGGAAAGTACAAGAGTAGTTGGAGAGGGAAGACTTGTAAAGAGAAGCTGTCATCATGAGACCATAATAGGAAGTTTGGGATAGATGTCAGGAATGAGAGTTTGCAGAAAAAGGGAAGAACTAAAATTCAGCATCAATTTGGAGTTCTAAAATTACAGTCAGAGATGAAAGCCTTGGCAGCGAATGCACTCAACAGCAAAAATTAGTGCAAGACATAATTTTGCTAGTTCCAAGAAAATAATTTCCATTTAACCTAATCAGTTATACTTAGGAAAGCATCTGAAATAATTTTCAACTGCCATCAGAAAACAGTAGCTAGGTGAATAGCCCTTAATTAAATAACTTCATTTCCACGTACAAGCCCACACACCGAACAAAGTACAGAACACGGCTCAAGTGACTGGCACGCTGGGCTGACTGTGAGCCATTTGTCCACAGATTAATGTGCAGTGTCAGCCTGTCAGCAACTTCTGCGTCACTATCACCACTTTCTGCAGCACTGCCGGCGGCAAGAGCTCTTGCTAATACGGAGGCTTCTTTGCAAGGGCTGCAATGCTTTGCTGTTGGATGGCGCTGGGGAGAGGGTACGCTTTTGCAAGCAAAGCGTGATTCCCACTCAACCCTAAGAGCAGATTCAAACCAAGACGAAATACTCTTACAGTTGTCATTGCTCTTTCAGCTGAGATTTTAGAATTTTCACTAAGCTTTAAGAAAAAGTCAAGGAAAAAAAAAAATCAGGCAACCTGACAACATCAGGACTAGGACTTAATTTTCTGCTATATTAATCAGAAGAAGTAATATGCAAGTGGAGAACTGAGATGTTGGTTCAATTTCTTTGTCGCTAGACAAGAGTGTCATAATCAGTTTTGGACTTGCTTCCTCTTCACTTCTTTTAAAGCAGAAGTTAAATTCAAGAACCCTGTGAGACAGTTAAGAGTATGAATCACTGAAGATTATGGGTAAGGTAACATGAAGACATATTAATTTGCTTGTAAAGTCTTCTGCCGGTGAGTGCCTACATTTCAAGTTATTCTGTGAGGAACTTTGATGGCCTTTACTTTTAGAAAATGCTGATAGCTTATCCTTTGAAATACCAGACCTCTTAAAAGTAATTCAAGTGATCTGAGAAAAAAATTGAAAGCAGGTTGAATCTCCAGTACTTAAAAAACAAAAAACAAACAAACAAAAAAAACCCCAACCAAAACCAAACCCCTCCTTTTGCACGTAGGAGAGTTTTTATATTTCCTTCCCCCATCTCTATGACCTTACAGAAAGATGTATTTTGGCTTAGAGTCTATGTTTTTATTTGAAAAAGAAATTTGTTAGATGAGGATTTAAGAGGAAAAAATTATATACTCTCAGGTTTTCCTTAATACAGGAACAATTTGATTGATTTTTAGCTCAATTTGTTTTGGTTTCATTTTCCTTTCTACAGAGAAAGACTGATAGGTTTTAATACAGCTCAAACTCAAGAGCTGGAAATGTGACATTACCCAGCTCTGCTCCCCTGCTCTGCAACAGTTCCTGAGGGCAGATATTTAGAGTGAATCTGTTACTGGGTGAATTGGAATATATTTTACCGTGAAGTTTAGCATTCAGAGGATATGAGAAGCATACAGAAAATGCATTACTAGAATGCGTTTGAGCAAGAGTGTAATTAATGCACTACTGAAACCCCCATACTTAAGCGTTACATGGCCAAATGCTTAATTCAAAACATGTTTGTTACCAGGGGTATCAGTAGTAAAATATGAATAACCATTTAAAATTTTTTAAAGTAATTTTTCCATCCTTCTAGTCCAAGACTTTTACATTATCGATGCTTAAAAAAAAATCAAATAAAAAAAACCCCACAAACTTTTTGGCCTTTTGATTGATGAAAACCTATACATTAATACCCAAGACGTTCTCTAATACATGCACTCACTAATGAACCTTTTCCCGTAATTGTTAGGTTATTGTAAATTGTTATTGCAATAAAACATCCATAAAATAAAACATACCATAAAACATCCTGTGGCTTTTGGAGATCCTTTAAGGATTTTTCCTTTTTCCCATTTTAATTGCCATTCACCATACCTGCTACATATGTCAAATCACCAGCTTACCATTAAAGGGATAAGAATTTTTTATATAACTTTCCAGAGGGCTGGAGCAGCTCTCCTGTGAGGACAGGCTGAGAGAGCTGGGGTTGTTCAGCCTGGAGAAGAGNATCAGAGACCTCTGAGCTAAGGCTACTATAGATACAAACACGCTTACCCTCACAGACAAAAATATTCCTGGGTTCATCCCCACAAACATTTGCACATTAGTTTAACATTTATTGAACTTGACTGAAACATCCGTTACCTGCTTAAATTTGTGTGTTTGAAATCACGTCATACAAACACTACAAACCCCGCGATTAGTAACACAGATGTACAGCAGGAGAGAAAGCATTTAGTACACATTACAATAAGCAACCCTATCCGTCGGTTAATTGCTACTCCTCCTGCGTTGGGGCCTTCCCGTGCCGGGTGCTGCCGCGGCGGGGACGGACACGACCCACAACCCGGCCCCGCTCCGGGCCCCGGCCCCGCTCCGGGCCCCGGCCCCGCTCCGGGCCCCGGCCCCGCTCCGGGCCCCGGCCCCGCTCCGGGCCCCGGCCCCGCCGGCCGCAGCTCTGTGCCGGTGCGGAAATACTAGAGCGCCCCCTGCCGTTGGAACGGCCTCTCCTCTCAGCCCGCGCGGCTGCTGCCGCAGCAGGGAAACCGCTACGGGGAGACGGCTCGACAAGGGGGAAAAATAATAATAATCTTAGGCTGGGGTTTGTTGTTGGTTGGTTTGTTTGTTTGTTTCCCCAGCCATATTCAATTTAAAAAGCTACAGCAGTGGATAATCGAATTTAAAGTTTTAAATCTTATCTCACAGACAAGGATTTCTCCCCCGTCTTGCTACTGCCGCCTAGTAAATATAAATAGCTTTAATCGCATGAATCATTCAGAGCGAATGTTGAGCCCACACCGTGCTACAAAACAGGACCTTTGGTTAAAAAAAAAAAATACATATATGTAGTAAATCAAACTCACAAGCAAATTAATCTCGAGGAAAGCTAGTCTCTTCCCATCGATGGTAATGGAACGTACGTCTCCGTGGAAGGCACAAGGGAAGGCTGGGGACTGAAGAAGGTGAATTAAGTGCCGAGTCTGGAAACATCCCACCAAGCTCGCGTGCTTAACTGATATATCAAAGCAGTTCTAAACCTTCACTTGGTCTGTGAAAAGTCAGAAAAATGTTTGAAAAACTGAACTGCCACACAAGTGCATATTTTTCCTTATGTTTAATATAAAGGAAACTTTAAGCAAGCTGGTGCTTCCACAAATTGCCTACAGTTAAGAAGACAGGCATAGTGATTTTGTGCTTAATATCACCAACTATCCTATTTCATAAATATATATCTCAATCATCATTTTTATAGTTAAAATGAAACATATTCTTGAATGCTGGATGAAAACATTCGGGAGGACTCTCCAGAATAACAGCACTGACTGTAATCCTGAAATTAAGGATGTGAATGACACCTAGACACTCAAACAAATGGGTGGCTTGTCAGAAATGCAGAGCTTGCTGTTGCAGCTCTCAATTCTTGCAGGAAAATGGAGTTTAAGCAATACAACATCTGCTCCCACTTGTACGAAACACTATAAAATATTTAAGGCAAGTATATTTTCCACATCACCCCATCAGCAGTCACTCAATAAAGTGATAATTATTAATATTCCCACATTTTCTGGGAAATTAAAGAAAATAATAAAATACCATATTTCTATTACATGGCTAACAACTTAGGGAAGAACGATGATTTATGATCATATCTCTATAGTCACTCAAAATAAGGAATCAGCAGAATAAATTATTCTAGTTTATAATGACTGATATATATAAGAAGTACTGTGGATCTTGTGTTTCTTCAACAAGAAAAAGAGTAAGAATGGAACAAGGAGACAGTCATCATCTTATTGCCTTGCCTTTTTCTAACTGATTAGGTGACTGACAGAAAGCAATCCCCTCTATGGAAAATTCTTACATTGATTTAATAAGGCGGGGGGGGACACGACCCATTCTGTAGAAATTTCTTTGCCCCTACTCTTTTTGCTCCTTCCCTCATTTCCTCCATCTTTCTCTACAAAATAATCATTTGCCTAACAGGGAATGTTTCTTCCCACACCTCTTGAGATAATAAAACACTATCTGAATATCTCATGTGCCCTCTGAGCGCTATTTGAAAAGGGCTACACAGAAAATCAGGACTTGCTTTTCAGTTTAAAAGATGCTGGGTAACTGAAGTTATTTGTTAAAATTATTTCATCGTTCTATATGCAATAACCCATTCATAACCTCGAGATACTTCTAAACTCTGCTGTTTCACTACAGGAATTTATAATTGGACTTACATTCCTCAGAAGTGTAGCTAGACATGAAACAAATATGCTATATGGTATAACCATCCTGTATGAAAGTCTTTTCATCAAAGCTGCTGCATATTGCACACTCTGGGGAGCCAGGCACACATTGTACTGGCACGCTGCTGTCGTACAATCCAATACACAACATTTCTCTCAACGTTTCAAATCACCTTTTAATACTGAAGAATGACTACTACTCTGTAGGCAGGTACAATACATCTTTTCTCATAAACCCTCTGCTGTATTTCAAGAAAGGGTCAATGTACTTTCAGGCATTTCCCTTTAGAGATTCACAGTTTTATTCCATACAGGATCTTTGGCAGAAACGGATGGAGCTGACTGAAAAGTCCCTTCAGACTTTTGTTCTTCTTATCAAAGAAAACCAAAGTCATTTTGACGCAAGTTTTTCTTCTCCTTGAAAAGAAAAAATTGTGTCTTTTCATGCATTACTCACTTCTAATTTCCCCACTTTCTCCTGTTTTCTTATTGTGTGTGTTCTACTTTCTTCAGTTGAATAAAGAAAAGAGAGACTGTGTTTCCCTACCTCCTTTTTTTTGTTGGTTTTTTTTTTTTTTGCACTTAAGAGGAGAATAATCCACAGAAACTGTGTACCAGCACAGAAAGCATCAAAAACATTAGTTTCTTTTCCTTTCATTCCAAACAGGGTCTTTTTTTCCCCACCAATTCTGTTCACTGGTTAACCAGAGGGAGACTTTGACATGACATTTGACATCTTTCAAGCCCCAGGGCCCAAAGCTCTTCAATACATGCAAAGCTCTTTTCAGGGTAGCACTCTGCTTGCCTAATTCTCCAGTGAAGAAGCAGTAGAAAGGGAAAAAATCGTCACTCATCTAAACCATTTTATGAACAAATGTTTGTCATGCAGCATTTTATTCAATCATTTCTCAGTTCTTCTTGTTCTCAAATAATAAGACCAATAATCATGACACTGGAGCATTGTTAGCACGTCTGACTACCTGCAAACACTATTAGGCCGTGTGTTCCTACTGTCCTCAATATTATCCCTAAGAAAATCCTCTGAACTGAAAAGCTGACAAACACAATAAATGGTGGGAAACGGCTCGAAGCAAAAAAATGAGTCAGTAACAAAGTACTAGCACTTTCTGTGACAATATACTCAGGCTACTGCTATTGTTTCCAGCAATAAAAAAAAACCCCAACTTTTAAGAAACAGTAGCTATTACTCAGGTGAGAAATGCTTGTTATGATATCTAAGCTTTCGGTTCCAATCTTATCCCTCTGTTACTGATATTAGGTTTCATGTCAAAACAACTTTAGAGGTGAACTGTGTACTATCTTAAGCAAGGATGTATTAAACGATGATGGTTTAACAAGGGCTGCTGGGTTTACTTAACCACCTGTGTGATTAAATTAGAAAAGAAACCCAGGTCTGTGACAGACAATTATATGCCTGCATGTATGCAGGGACAGTTGCCTACTCTCTTCAGCAGACGGCTGCACAACTACAAACACATTTAACATTTGTCCTAAAAAATAGCAATATCAGTCTTTGTTTCCCTGACTGTAGAATAAGGACAAAAGCAGACAAAAAAAAAAAAAAAAAAAAAGCCCTATGCATCATGTTACTATTTTAACTGTAATTAAGTCCAGTTCAAATTAGGTAATTAATTATTAGCTTGGGTTTTTTTCCCCAGAAATTCTTTGTACTGCTTTCCATTCTAAAGAGGGAGCAAGTAAGGACTTCAAAGGAGATGCTCGTTGAGAGATCAGAAGTCTGGAATCCATTCGCATTTGGCTTTCAGCAGTCCTGTACTTTGAGTAAATCATTGTAGGAGTGCTGCTTTGTTACCCACATAAATCCACTGGGATAAGACGACTAGTAAGTACAGAGATAGCATTATTCTACGTTCCCTCTGCGACTGAACAACAAAAAGAATACTGGCAGATAGCATTAGCTTTGGCCCCAGATCAAGAGACCTGGCATTTAAGAAAGATAACAGACTGGATCTGATCTTTATTTTCACAGGGTTTACATGAGCTTGTGCACTAATCTAGGTCTATTATAGATGTAAAAGGTAGCTAGATCCCTTTGCTGAATTTATGCAGAAGAAGAATTACATCTCAGTACAACAAAAATCTCTCACTAGCAGCTTCACAATTTACCTTTCTATACGTACCATGGTGGCATTGAAACAGAGTATTTATTAAAGCAAACCCAGTTTAATATTAGGCTTCATCTTCCATCCAACACCTCCAAAGTGTTTTATGGAAGAAAACACATAGGCTGTCCAGGTGTGTAAACCGAACGAAATTCTGTTCTTACAACAACACGCAAACTAGAATCAAATCCCCTCGGCTCAGTGTATTTAAGAGCAAAGCAGGCCATGGGGGACTATGTTTGCATTAAGCATACCGCTATGTATCACAAGGTTGCTGCACTCAGCAGTGCCTTACAGTCTGTGCTAGCTGCTCTACAATTGTACAAAACATCTTTGAAACTACCCCTGCCTCCACGTTTGAAATATAGTAATCATTACTAATACTGTTATTAGGGGAAATAAACTGACAGCACAGAGAAAGCTCCCGTCTGCCACTTTTAAATCCATGTTCACTGTATCTCAGAAAATGTGCTCCAGAATCAGAAAAACTTCAGAGACAAGTAACACACCGAAAGAACGCTTTGGAATAATTTCCAGACAGGCAAGCAGTCCCTGGCTAGGACTTAGGAGGGTTGTGACAAAGGTCTATAAATGTCAGTGTCACTGACAGTGTCTAAAACTTTGTTTGTTTGTTGTTTCTTCAAGTTGGTTAATCATCTTACATCATATTAAGCCATCAGAAAGAAGGTTTAAAACAAGCAACGGAGCCTGTTTTTCTGTTCAGTGCGTTGCTAAAGCTATGGAACACCTTGCCAAAAGATGCTGCAGAGGCCAGAGTATCACAAAGTTTCAAGGGCAGACTGGTTAAGTTCATGAAGAGAAATGTGTTTAATGTTGTATGCAATTGTATTTAATGCATACAATGTATGCATTTCAGAAAGGTCCTTCCTTCCTTTCAACCACTTGAAGCTCAAGTGGTTGAAACACTGGGAGACTGCTAGGAAGGAACATCATAATGTTTGCCCTAATCGGCTACTTCTCCCTAATCATGTCCCACTGTCAGATGGGACATGGGGCTAGACAGAATCTTTGGGGTGCCCTGCACAGATACTCTTTACATTCTTATGTTGCATTCACTGCTTACTAACAAAAAATAGCCCTAAATTTTGTTATGCATTCAGCCTTGTCACTCACGGGGGGGACACGCGCTTTTAGTATTCCTTTGGCATTGCATATGTCTGTGTCTATAACCTGTTGAAAACTGCTGGGAAAACAAAATCACCCCATGATTAACACGTACCATTTGAAAACCCTTCTGCTCTTAATTCAGTCTTTTGTTCCACCTCAGATTCAAAGAGACACTTGACATTTTCTAGAATCTGAAGAAAATTTAAAGGCTTATAGAAAAACTATTTCTAGAAGTATGTGTCCTTAAGCTACTTTATGTGCTTTTGATCTGATCGTGTGATAGAACCTTATCTAGTAAGTATATAACACATGCAACACTGGGCTTGGGTTTTGGGTTTTTTTTGTTTTGTGGTTTTGGGTGGGGTTTTGTTTTTTTTTGGGG
>VXBL01009404.1:145239-162769 GCA_013400195.1 Aramus guarauna
TTTTTTTTTTTTGGGGGGGGGGGGCATTTAAAATGTAGATTGTATGATCCCTATTAATAGAGGAAGAGATACTCCACGAAAGCCACATGAATAAAATCTATCAGTGGTACTCATGCCCTTCTCTTTTTTTTTTTTTTTCTTCTTCAGATTAGGTCTTCATTTTGCCATTTTCATTTACATCTAGGCACTGGAATGAGGAGTGAGCTTTGCAAACATGCAGAATACACCAAAGATTTACTAGTTAAGCATTAGAGAATTTACCGCCTAATCTCCTAGAGTATAATTTCAGAACACAGCTGCACAGACTTGTGTCCCGAGGAATATAAATTTTCCATGGTTTTGACATTTTCAAGTCAGGAATGTGGACCTGGGATGCGCAAGTTCTCTATCTGCTCTGGTCTGCTCAGAGAGGCCACACACATTTGGCAGAAATCAGCGAGCACCTATCTTGGCAAATCAGACCACAGCAAAGACTGGTTTAATTACCTTTCCCATTGCAGATTAATCCCGATCAAAGACGCCAAAATCTTTCCTACAGGTTTGCATAATCTACATTGGCATTTTCAAAATTAATATAGGTCTAAAGAGTAATAAAGAAATACAGATCCTGTCCCAACTACTCAACCATGCAGCAGTTAGTGTTTCTTTGGCATGCCTAAACTCATACCCATCTGTTAGAAAAGCATTCTGGCCATTCAACAAGGTGAAACCACACAGGCAGATGGTGCCTAATGATAGACTGGCAAATGCAAATAACTGGTTTCCAAAGAAATACCTCCTAATGGCAAACACCAACTAATTAGGCTGTATAAACCATTGCAAAAACAACCTACCTATTCATATCTGTTGACAGGATGAAGACTTTAAATCGTATTTCTGGGCACTTTGCCCCAATACCTCCCTTTCTGCTTAGCCACCCATTTGAAATACTCTTCTTAGCATAAAGTGTTATTAGCATTCCATTCAGCACCCAAATAATTACATACAGTAGTTTAAAAACCAAAATAACCAACCAAACAAAACTGGCCATTCACTTCTAAGAATGAGTTCCAGGACTAGGAAATTTCCTTGAATCAGATAAATTGCTGAAAACCAGCAATTCTTAATTTATTGAACCAAAATTACTTAATTTACTGAACCAAAATTGCTCAATCTTTTTAAGACATATATTAAAGTTATGTAGTAATAATATCAAGGCAAGGTTGACATTTATTTGTCCATACATTTCTATGGAAGCCAGTAGGCTGCATCTTCCAGCATCTTAAACACAAGTCATTACACAGACAAATTTTTCCATCACACAACAGTAAAAAGAATAGACTCCAACAGCTGCTTTACATAGCACAAGTCACTGCAAAATAAGTCATATTAGCTGTACGCTTATCCATGCTAATATTCTCATTCTAAAGATTCAGAGCCAGAAATATAGAATGAATAACAAATAATTTTGCACATTCAAATCTTCAGCAATATCTTTTACAGATAAGTGTTTTCAGGTATTGAAAGTCAGTATCCCTGGCATGGCTTTTGGGGAGAAGAAAACACTGGCTGCTACCTCTGTAGCAAGGAAGACCTCCCCATTCTGTCCCTGGAAACCAATACATCTGCTTCGAGATGAGCTTAAGAGGAGCTCTATTCATTTGACAGAACCAATTAAAAGTGTAGAATTATTGAATATGCTATTCTTCGAATAATCATTGTAGTGAAACAGAGATTAATGGAGAAATAGCACACAAACATCTGAATGTGCTGTGTCTTTTATCCAATGTCTACTTTTATGAAAATTCGATGAAGAAAATTTGGCCCAGAATGTCTAGAACTCGGATTTTTACCACAATATTTACTGTTGTCGGGATTTGCTGTTTACTACTTTTGTCCACCAAGTCTCAGTCAACATATTTACAATCTCTGTGATTTTATAATGTTACTGTTAACAGAATAAATTCACTCAAGCACTAAATTTGCTTTTAGAACACATGGCTTTTGAATCATAGTAAAGGTTGCTTCACTAACCCTTTCTGGAAAACTTTGCCTTGGATATGGCCCACAGGTTACTGAAAGGTAGTGTGCTGTCCTGGTTAAAGCAACTTCATACCTAGATAAAGGCAATCACACTGCAATACAGAAGGAAGCAAACTTTTTATTTTCTGTCAATTGGAATATATTAAGGGAACCACAAAAATCACAGAACACCTGCAGCTCTAAAGCCTATAAATGTATTACTGAATTCACACATGTTGGGAAGACAAACAGGAATTAAATACAAAAATCTGCACCAAGACTCTGTGCATAAAGCATTTAACAAAACGAAACAAAAGGATTGTGGAAACTCCACAGAAGTAGCAGAAGTCTGCATGACGATTAAATCTTTCAGGGGCCTCCTACGTATATTGTGATGAAAAACAAGCACCTACAAGTAGAATTTACAGCTCTGTTCAGTGATTAATCCTTTAAAGCTTCAGAAGAGGTATGTTTAGGTGAACATCATTTCTATTTCATTTCAAACCCAAGCTCAAAAGGAAACCTTTAGTCTGCAGTTAGAAACACAGAGGCAAAAAAATTAAACCATGATTTACCAGCTGTCTTTATTCTGGACTTATTTAGCAGACTGCACAATTCCATTTCACTGAGAAAGGAAAAGATTTCACTGAAAGTGAAGGAATGCAAGTGGGCATCTTTACAGTACATTCAAAAATTAGGGTACACAGAATTTCCAGCTGCTGAACAAACACAACGGATCTCGTATACACACACTACACACACACAGACCTAGTACCTTTTTTTTTCCCCCTGAAGTGAGCTTAAATCTTTCATCTAAAATTTTCTATCAAAGGAGAAAAACAATATTTATTTTTTTAAGTTAATTCTGTCCTATGCTTTTGGAAGCACACCACAACTAAGGTAGAGGATTCTTCCCTCCTATCTTATATCAGTAGCAGAGGACCTTTAGAGAATTTCACTGGAAGTAATGAAATCCTGACATAATAAATGCAATTGAAATTAGCAGTACATTAATCTTTCTGTCATGATTTCACTTGAGACGGTCACCGTCTGCTTCCTGCATGCTTCCCAGTGCCTGCACAGAGTTCCAGAAGGATGGAAAGGCAAGGCAACAACACTGCAGAACAACTTTCATTCACAGCAGGAAAGAAGCTGCCTTCATCAAGCAGCATTTCTACCATCCATATGGAGATACCAGAAAGCATGTTCTTTCTACTTGATGTAAGACAGCTATTATTAGTGCTACGATAACAAAGTAAAAAAGGGTCTGGCTTCTGGATCTCATGTAACAAGCTAGTAAATTACAAGCTCCTGGAACACTGGCAAAAGAGGATTCTTAATAATCATGTGAGTAAAGCGTTACAATGAAATTTTAAGCTGGCATTACACATGCATTCCTAGTATTTAAGATACATGAACTTCTACATACATTGTAGAACTCAGTAAAACTTTTGGCTAACAACATCCTTCAAATCTTACTAAGGTATTTAAAGCACCAATAGGTGACAAAGTGATAGCCTTCCTGAAATCCTGTTATGTTAAGATTACATTCAGCAAGGATTTTTCAACTAATTTGAAAAAGTCAAAAAGTAATCATTCTCACTGTCAATACTGAACAATTTCCATTTGTTTTATACCAAGCTCAGTACTGTAGGTGAAGAGTGAACATTCCAATTCACAGTTGCAGATTTTAGTATTACTTGTTTTCTATTGTTTATTCTTACTGGACTTCAAAAATATTCATTGAGATTTCTATAATGATCCTCAAGTGCTTTTCATTTATGAAGATCACTCTTCTCAAGAAATTGCATTGGTCACAGGTTAACAGTTAGCTCTCTGAAAGATCTCCCAAACTTTTCCGACTACCTAGCTTGTGTTTTTATGTAATGTGCACATGCACCTCTAAACATCCATTCTTTTTTCTTGTTTGTGAAAGCTGAATATTATTACCCAATAGCCATAAGCTTGCATAAAAATATGAGCCCTCTGCCACAGAACTGGGCATTTATTTTTGCACTTCTTAATCCTTTGGTTCTTACAGAGTCCGTTTCATGACAACACTTTAGATCCCACACCCATGACTGTGAAGTTTCCTTAGTATTTCACTGTAAAGCACTTTCTCACACAAATTTTTAACATGTCAAATAACTCACCACAACCAGCTCTCTGTTACCTACCATTTTGTTGACAATAAATGATGGAATATTAGAAGCAAGGCAGGATGCCATTCTATGATAATAATCTTTAAGAGTTCTTGCATATCTGAAACATTTATCATAAGTACTTTCAAAAGAGTCCTCCCATTTGTAAGAGAAAAAAAGAAATTCAAAAATGCAAAATGTATCCATACTCAAAGTATTACTATTTAGACTTAGAAACACTGTAAAAAAAGATAAAATAAAGAATATAAGATAAATATTTGTATTCCATTTACAAACATGCTGTATCATCTTTTATTCCTATGGACATCAGTTCCTACTAACAGCAATGATAGCAGTAAGATTCATATGTGGTGAACCCCACTATCCAGAAAGACAACAGTGAATTCCAGTTCTTTAAACACACATTATTGAAAATGTTTATTGTATTCATCATCAGAATTATGACTGATGTCAATTTAAATAAATGCAATACCCAAAGACTAGAATTAGTAACTGGTTTTTGTGTGTGATCCATGTATCTCATCCAGTACATTCCTGATGCTTTCTACACAAACCTCCTCTTTCGGGTGTTTCATACAGGCTTGCTTCCATATCTCTTCAAACCTTTCATCTGAAATGTCCACGCCAATGTTGAGGAGAATTTGTGCAATCTATAAAATAATACAATTCACGTAATTCTAGTCAGCATTTTCTTTAACCAGTAAACAGTTTAGCTTTTATATATATTAGCAATCTCTATTTGCCAAAGAGTATTTTCCCACTCTTAAATAAAAACTACAGATCACATCCTGCATCCTCAACCAAAGAAGTTCCTACTTAAGTAAATCTGAATCCTATTGAGATGAAAGCTATGGTGTACAAAATTGTCTTTAGTTAATAAAGTAATGTTGATGCATTGGAAAAATCAAACACAGAAGATTCAGGGAAAAGTAAATGGTTTTTAAAAGCCCTAAGTCCTGTTTGCCCATTGCATTTTTACTGTTTGCAGTTATCGACATAAATCAGATTGCATTATTGTCTGTGTTTCACAGCAAGAATACTATATGCAAAATCTTCAATTGGTATAGATAAATGGGTTGAAGTGACTAAAATGAAATGGTTCACATCAACTTTGGGTCTTGCACTAGTTTTACACAAAAGTAATTAAGCAGAAATATTTTTTCCATATTTTTTCACTTGGATGCTTCCTGCTGCATGCCTCATTAAACTGACCTATTGACTCATTAAAGGAAGGTGGCTTTAGAAGAATATTGACATGTGCTTTTGTTAGTATTAGCAAATGTTTGACTTCTTCAATTGTATCGTGTGTGTGTGCGCATGGGTGTTATATTTATGCTCTGGAGATTTTATGCGTGATAAAGTAAGACCTTTAACACAGTCAAATCAACCTTGTCATCCTTCTCTAAAACTGTCTTTTGTATAAATATTGGCCTGATCCACAGTACAGCAAGTCTGCAGCTTCATCTTAGCCAATAAATCAATGACAGTTTACGCCAGCTGAAATTACAGGAGGAAAACATGGACTACATGTTTTTTCTTTAAGCATAGGTGTTGCTTCAGCTAAATCAATGTTACTCATGAGGAAAACAAACCAGATTTGATCTAATGTCTTCAATAAGCTAGTGAAATTTAAAAGTTAAACTAAAAGCAATATTCCATTACAGGATACCACTGATGGGACCATAAAGGACTACACGCTCTCATAACTTGGCTTCACCATATTGAGATACAACTCTGTTCTGGCTTATCAGCCACAAAATAATCACTGACTAAACCACAGACCATCTAGTGCATGGACAGGGTTAAAATGGCCCTTACCTATTATCAACACGATCATGTTGAATATAAATTACATGCTCCTATTCAGTTACATAAATTCTATTGTCTTCAACAGACCAGAACAAATTCCAGTGAAGAAAACTGCAGATCCTAGAACTATTTTGTTCTTTCGTAACATGAAGAGTCATCTCATGAAACTGCTTTATAGTCAGAATTTGCATTCATTTCTACAGGCCTATACAAAAACCGGTAGTTTTTCTCTGGGCTTTCATATAATCATTTCATTAGCTCTTACATGTTTAAAATTATTAGGGTTCCATATCAAAATAAATCAAAGACCATCAGTAAAATACAGAAACAGTCCATTTCATGAGTATAAGATGATTTAACACACTTAGAGGTGGTTCTGTACTGAACTCTGTATAGCCTAGAATAGTGTATGACATCTCGGGCCACATTATAGCTTCAGAGAAGAGTTCTATCTAGTGCTTGACAGGTATAATGGGCTTCCCAATGAAGCACAAATTCTGTTTACTGTTAGCTATATTCTGCATGCACAGATTTCCTGCTTCAGAGCTAGATTATAAAATGGTAAATGCTCATGTACATGACATTCTTACAAGCCGTTTTATGGATATGTACAGAACATAACACCACAACTTTTACATCCCCAGCCACTAATTAGCAACATTCGTTTCTGTAGAACATATACTCAAGTTCCTGATCCACTTTCAAATGTGACTGAATATTTAATATAATGACTAGTAGAGAGGGAGAGGTTGTCAAGGCTTCTTTTTTTCATTTTAGATTGGAATTTCACATTTTGTTACAAATGTCTCATAAATTGTATTTCAGCTAACAAAGTTCTCTCTCAGTATTTTTTCACTAGAAAATGCACACAAATGTAGGAAAAAAAAAAAGTAAACAATACTGAAGAAGCAGCAAAACTGTTCCAGTATTTATGTTGGAGGAACTCTGGGCTGTGAGATAACAGAGTGGTAGCAGCTCCCACAGATATCAGATAGAAAAATCATAGAGTCCCCAGGTTAAGTCCTTACAGTCTCATGTCCTATCTTTCTTTTCAGAAACATGAGATGGCACAGCATTGGCATGTGATTCCCTATATCCTCTATCACCATAGAAGTCCTTTGTAGATCTGAACCTACGACCATGACTCAGCAGAGCACTGAAAAGGTATATTCAAGTCATTTGCTCAATTTGCCATTAGCAAAACCTGCAAGTGTGTTTGAAGACAGACACCTTGGGTAAAATTTTCCACCGAACATCCCTCTGTGATAGAAACTAGTTTTACACATCTGTAAAAATCTTCTTGTGGGGCTTCTTAAGCCCTCTACTCATAGAATCATAGAATGACTTAGGTTGGAAGAGATCATTGGAGATCATCCATCCAACCACGTAATCAAAGGAGGGCTAACCTTACCATTAAACCATGTTGCCTGGGACCTTGCTCAGAAATTCCAATATGTACAAGGATGGAAATTTAACAATTGTTCTGCTCTTCTCACGCTGCTGAAATCATGAGTCAGACTCTTATGCCCTAGATTAACTGCCAACCCTCATTAGACACAGCATTTAAGCATGTGAGTAGCAACAACCTGACATACTTTCTTACATTAGTTATTGAAGTTGCATCTCAATAAAATTAGTATTTACCACCTTTGGAAATAATTTTCAATGTGAAGAGTACGTGTTTTTCAGATAGCTGAATAGATGTAAAGAAAGATGGCAATGTTGCAACAATGAATTTTACAACCTGTTTATTTGATAATATGCCTTTCCACTCCCACATGGCTAGAAGTACGGTTATCTTGGAAGAATATTCTGAAGAAATTACCTCTGCCTTTGGTCTTGTTTTAAAGAAGTCTCTTTCATACACTCCCTTTTGACTGAAGACAGAAGGGAACAATAATGCATAAGCATTGGCCTCATCACCATAATTAGTTCTGTCACTGATGCGGCGAATTTGAGGAGCAGGAATATCTCTACGAATAGTTGGAATGCCACACACTGGATAACCTGTGGAAATCAATCAACAGGTAGCATGTAAAAGCCTGTATGTAAAGATAATGCCACGGAGGATAAAACATTTTGTGTGAAATGGAATAAATCTGATACTCCATCTCACATAGGTTCAATAAGAATTTATATAGTTTTATTCCTCATCTCTTTTTTTTTATATTTTTAGAATTCCTAGCTTCAGCTGCATCATGAAGCATGACAACAGGAAATCTTGCAGTAATATTCTAACACGTATCCAGTACTTCCAGCTAAAACATTTTTAGGTGATTCCAAGACGATATTGTTCTCCTGAACTTACTAGCAAAGTTTCTCAAGGACTTTCACATTTTGAATGGCTTAACCATGCCAAACATCCAAGCAATGCCAACTTCCAAGCCACAATCCTAAACAAATTTAGCATAGATAAATGATTTCGCTATTGTACAGTAGTAGAACATGTAGCAATACTTTTTAAACTTGATTTTGTCTTAAATAATGCTCACAAGTGAGAAGTACAGTCCACTGTACTTACAGGTTGTTGGGAGACCACCTACTACAGCATTATACTGAGAAGAAGTTGTTTGATAATTTGCAAATACATGATCTGTTGATCTTGTAAGTGTTGGCGTCTTTTCTGAGCTTCCCAGTTCTTTTAACACAGGATCTTCCTGCTTCAGCAGTGGCTCATCATTCGTCTTTGTGTCTTCAGGCAGAACAGGAGCATCTAGTTTTTTCCCTATAAACAAAAGTTATGGTACAGTCAGGATGATCTATTATCAGCACATTATAGACTAAGAGGTATAAAACATTGCTTGAATCCTTGAAAAACTATAAAGTAGATAAGATAATTAATCTGTTTAATCTGATAATGCTTCTACAAGATTTTTTACTGTCTCCTGATTTATGGCACATTGTCAACAAGCAACACAGAACTCAGGGTTCTGAGATACATTTGTATCTGAGGCTCTGCTGGTGGCCTGCAAGGAGTAAATGTGCTCTCTAAATCCTATCCTTCTAAAGGAGCACCTAGTCTACGCCAGCAATCTCTTTCAACAGCTGTTGTAAGAACAAGATCATCTCCACAATTTCCCAGTATTAAGTCATCTACCTTTTGTAATTATTTTCTCTTCAAACTCTTTAACAGCCATTTTGTCTTTCCAGTTCAGAAAGTTTGCGAATTCCAAGTAATTAATCAGACCATCTTTATCCAAATCACAATAGTCAAACAAGGAATCCAGGAGCTCATCGTCTAGATTCAGATTAAGCTGAAAACAGGACTTTCGCAGGTCGTCCTTGTCTATCATTCCATCGCCATTCTATTATAAATAAAAGAGTTATAACATTATAAAAAGGCTCCACTAACAGGAACACATATACATATGTGTTTATATAGACAGATAGAAATATAAATATAAAGCACCAGACACACCATTTCAGAAGAGTAACACTGCTGAGTACAAAAAGAAACTGAGTAATTTAGAAATAAAAATATGAAAAATGTCAATAAATTTTCAACAAGTAATACAGTGATTTGAGATTAAAAGAAAGTCAGTGTGACAGGGCATTGTGACAAGATAACAATCTAATCATAAATGTTGAGGCAAAGCCAAGATTTCTTCTGAAAGTAAGGCATCAATCATTCTGTATACATTACAATTAATGTTACATATGAAATGTCAATTATAAATTTTTTTCCAAAGAGAAAAAAAGAAAAGATGTGAAATTCTGATGCTTGGTGACTTAGTCAAAAAGTACAGCTTGGAAGAAAATATGAACATAATCCCTTCAACCATATTTCTTTTAAGAAGAAACACCAAATTTTGCAGAGCAAAAAATGCTAAAATTATTTCTGCTCACAAGTCCCTTGCTTGCTGTTAGCTTGAATACTCCAAATACTGTTGTGTTTAATTCCAAAACTTATCACAGTATATCAAACGTACAAAAATTTTGAAGCTACCTTGTCTTTATAGTCTTCATCTATATTTGCCTTGCTATGCTTGTATTTCTTCATGTCTGTATCTTCACAGCACAGGAGCGCTAATGTTACACACTCCTTTACTTTCATATTTTTTCAAAGCACTAACCTTATCATAATGCCTGAATGCTTCTAGTAATGTGTCAAAATTCTCATAGTTAGCTTTCTTCAAACTTTGCCGAACTGCAGTTAAGACAGCTCGCTCTCTGTCTTTACCACGGAGGAACTCACATGGAACCCGGCAGTGAAGAAGATCACCAACTCCTATAAAAGTAAACACTTCCTCAATTAGTTGCGCATATACAGAAAACAGACATTTTAAATAATGGCTTACAGTCTTACGGAAAAGGAGAATTTCAGTTTCAAGATTCTGGTTTTCAGCACTGCTGAACATCTGATATGGCCATTTCATTAGAAGATCAAATGGTCGCTATGGTGATTTCTCTACTTGCATGCAGTTAATATCAAAAATTTTGAAATATCTTAATATAGCTTCTACAAATCCATCCACTGCTTCCAAAAACTTCTGACAGCAGTAAGAGTTACTTGATGTCCAGAGAGTTGAAAGCAAAAGAATATATATTATTAATCTATTGCCTCCAGTCTGACTTATTTCAGGACACTTACAAGAACCAATGGAAAAATCAATGTAATATTGCAGATAATTGCATACCATCGATTTCTAGAAAAATTATGTACTATTTTTGTGTTACTCTTCCCATTTTCTACATATCCTAACCTTATTAGTATTTTTAAATGCTTTGGCACACTGAGCTACAGTCTTCATCCAAGTGCCCAAGACAGCAAGGTCACTTTCTGCAGCACAAGAAGCTCATTCACGCTCCAATAAGAAATAGCAGCAGCTGACCTAATAATCCCCTTCTAACAGCAACATACACACATTCTTTTCTACTTGTAATAACTAAGTTTTTTGTTCAGTTCCTTCTGTTGTTCCTTATATGACACACATACCTGAACATTTAAAATATTTAACTTTATTATCCTACATAGTAAAGCACGTATAAAAGCTTATGCAGAATTTGAGCAAGCCTTCTCTGCCATTTACCATTTTGTTTACATTCAGACACAGAGGCTTTAAAAAAAACAAAACAAAACAGAAAAACTCCCCATGAACATCCAAAACCTAAAGTTTCTTTATTTCTGACATTCTTTTTCTTTTCCACTAGCAATTTGAATTCTTCTCAAATTTTCCCTCCAAAAATTTAGTGTCACTCAATTTTTTGTACCTTGCCTCTAAGATTTTAGGAAAATTCTATACTACAAAACCAACAGTAATCACTTCAGCATAGTTTCAACAATAAGATAAAATTTTATTCTGCCCCTGAACTTACCATATTCATCTGGACGGAGTAACATTCCAAATGTATGGTCTGGGGGAACATTCATAGTTTCTGCTATACTGTCAATAAGCACATTTATTTGTGAATTATCAAATAATTTATTAATAACCAAAATAAACCCTATGCTATTATTAAAAAAATGTGTGATCATCTGTTATATAATTAGGGATGATACCCATAGTTCACCTGAAATTTATCAGTACTTTGCTTCAAAGTTGCCATTCCAGAAAAGCATCCCTTCACAAACTGGTTTAGAACATTTGCTGTTCGTTATATAACACAACCAAATGTAAACATTAACTTTTTGAAGACTTATACTCATTAAAAGGAAAAGCATTATATGCAAAAATACTTTTTTTTTCTAAAATGACAGAAATGAATGAGAAAAGTCCTTACAACGTACTTGTCAAATAATATGAAAGTTTAGGACAAGCCAGATCTCCAACTGAAAGAATGTCTCCAAATAAACTACTTTTGGCTAAAGTGGAAAAATTGAATCACATTTCATATGCCTTTTCACATGCAATTTTATGTGTACTGAAACCAGCAACTAAGCCAATATTCATCTGGAAAATTTGGCCCAGTTTTATTTACCAGAAAATTAAGATGCTGTTGGTGACATTAAAGAACTGTTTATTTCTTAATTTGAAAAAGATGCAATGTTCATTTTATCTCTATATCTAATAATTAAAACTGATACATGAATCAGAAATCACCATCAAAATTGAAAAGAGAATCAGTGTTTTGTTCTAAAATAGAAAACAAACAAACAAAAAACCCCACACAGAGATGGAAGTACTGTAATCTAAAAATTATTGTGTATTTTTCATTTATCCATATTACACATAGGACACGGGTGGTATAAAATTCACTACATAAAATTAGGTTAGCTTGTATCTGTCTCGTAATATTAGTGCTGGCTTTGAGCTTGCCCTCAACCCATATTCCCTGACTGATCATACTGCCTCATGTTGCTCACATTCCAGGTCTACTTCACAGTAAGTTAGGACACAGTGAAGGGGAGAGGAGAAGGTAGCTCACATTTGTGTTCATGCCCTACGGGTACTACGGGCATCATCCTTCAGTGTCACTTAAACCTGTGACCTTGAGCTTAAAATTAAAATTTTCTACCAAAGTCAATAATGTTGTTTGTGAGTCTTCAGATACAATTTTACAGAAATCTAGAGCATCCCAGATTTGTAGCACAGCTGGATCCTGACCACACTGTACCTTAAGACTACTGGAGCTTNAAAACAGAAAAACTCCCCATGAACATCCAAAACCTAAAGTTTCTTTATTTCTGACATTCTTTTTCTTTTCCACTAGCAATTTGAATTCTTCTCAAATTTTCCCTCCAAAAATTTAGTGTCACTCAATTTTTTGTACCTTGCCTCTAAGATTTTAGGAAAATTCTATACTACAAAACCAACAGTAATCACTTCAGCATAGTTTCAACAATAAGATAAAATTTTATTCTGCCCCTGAACTTACCATATTCATCTGGACGGAGTAACATTCCAAATGTATGGTCTGGGGGAACATTCATAGTTTCTGCTATACTGTCAATAAGCACATTTATTTGTGAATTATCAAATAATTTATTAATAACCAAAATAAACCCTATGCTATTATTAAAAAAATGTGTGATCATCTGTTATATAATTAGGGATGATACCCATAGTTCACCTGAAATTTATCAGTACTTTGCTTCAAAGTTGCCATTCCAGAAAAGCATCCCTTCACAAACTGGTTTAGAACATTTGCTGTTCGTTATATAACACAACCAAATGTAAACATTAACTTTTTGAAGACTTATACTCATTAAAAGGAAAAGCATTATATGCAAAAATACTTTTTTTTTCTAAAATGACAGAAATGAATGAGAAAAGTCCTTACAACGTACTTGTCAAATAATATGAAAGTTTAGGACAAGCCAGATCTCCAACTGAAAGAATGTCTCCAAATAAACTACTTTTGGCTAAAGTGGAAAAATTGAATCACATTTCATATGCCTTTTCACATGCAATTTTATGTGTACTGAAACCAGCAACTAAGCCAATATTCATCTGGAAAATTTGGCCCAGTTTTATTTACCAGAAAATTAAGATGCTGTTGGTGACATTAAAGAACTGTTTATTTCTTAATTTGAAAAAGATGCAATGTTCATTTTATCTCTATATCTAATAATTAAAACTGATACATGAATCAGAAATCACCATCAAAATTGAAAAGAGAATCAGTGTTTTGTTCTAAAATAGAAAACAAACAAACAAAAAACCCCACACAGAGATGGAAGTACTGTAATCTAAAAATTATTGTGTATTTTTCATTTATCCATATTACACATAGGACACGGGTGGTATAAAATTCACTACATAAAATTAGGTTAGCTTGTATCTGTCTCGTAATATTAGTGCTGGCTTTGAGCTTGCCCTCAACCCATATTCCCTGACTGATCATACTGCCTCATGTTGCTCACATTCCAGGTCTACTTCACAGTAAGTTAGGACACAGTGAAGGGGAGAGGAGAAGGTAGCTCACATTTGTGTTCATGCCCTACGGGTACTACGGGCATCATCCTTCAGTGTCACTTAAACCTGTGACCTTGAGCTTAAAATTAAAATTTTCTACCAAAGTCAATAATGTTGTTTGTGAGTCTTCAGATACAATTTTACAGAAATCTAGAGCATCCCAGATTTGTAGCACAGCTGGATCCTGACCACACTGTACCTTAAGACTACTGGAGCTTTTGATAAGCACTGTTTTGTAAAATTTAAAAGCTGCTCCAGATCACCTGAGGTTTGTGAAGCATTGTAATGATTCAACTAATACTGATACATGCTGCTAGACAGTAGTGTCCTTCTCCAAGGAAGTAATATTGTGAAAATACAAGTGATATAACAAAGATGACCAAAAATAGTGTCAGAGTAAGTAAAATGGTCAAATCCCCAAATAATAGGTGAGACCTTTAAGTTCTTTCAAACCTTCCTAAACTGCAAGAGAAAGGAAAAAAATGAAATGTTACAGTGTGCTTATAATTTGCTTGGTGCAAATCTGATCTATTCAGATACAGATTATTTAAACAGTAAGACTTAACTTCACCACACAGACACAATACAGCCCTCATTAGTAACTTGCATACTTACCAGCCCAATTAGGGCAAGTAGAAAGTCCCTTTCTGTAATTAAGTGCTGCAGTAGAAACACTGAGCACGCAGTTATTATTTTTACCCAAGACAGAAAAAGATATTGGAGACTCGGCAAACATGAGTGAATTTTGTTCTTGGAAGGTATCTGCTTACTTACGGATCAAGAACTTTTCCAAGCTGAGGTTGAAATTTTTCCTTGAAATCATCACTTCGTTTTGATATTATTTTTGCTGCTCTCTTCCTATAAATTATGAAAATAACCTTCACATATTTGTTTAACAATATTCAGCATTTTTCAATAATATTAAAAATATTATTATATGTTAAAAGGAAACAACAACTCCTCTACAAGACAAACACAAATTTAGTCATTGGAAAATGTTGGTATTTAAAATCAAAGATGCCTTACATAATGCTAGAGATGTGCCAAGTACTCTTATGCTATGGTAGAACTGATTTGGATAAACTATTCTGAAAATTGCTCCTTGCACTTCCTATTCAGTTCAATACAGCTAAGGATGGGATTGTGAGATGTAAAATTAACTTCAAATACGAAGACTCTTCTTGAGAACTCACACCACTAATTCGCTAGTTAACTCATTGCAACTTACAATTGCAGATCATAGAGCCAGTTTAAGGATTTGGATACACTTCGCCCGTCTTTAAAGTGAGGGGTTTCTATTCCATAAACAAAAAACTTGCTGAAGTTTGGTGAGTCATACTTCCTATTTATTGCTTCCCCTGTGGAAAAAGTAAGTATTTCAACCTGTAAAAAACACCTTAGGAAGAAAAAAGTACTAAGTATCTTCATTCTTAAGTTAAAACAATGTAGAAACAAAAGCAAATACCTAATTAACAATTCTGTTTGATTAAAGATAACTAATCTGCAATCTCCATGTTTATTAAGTAGTTAAGAATAATCTGTCAGAAGTGAAGATAAAAGGCAAAATAAAAAGCAAAAAAAGTGGTAAAATAGTTGTATGCCCTTCTATGTCTGACTAAACACAAGCCCAACAAAATTAATGAAAAAATTTCAGGTAGCCTAAGTAGTGAGGGTCATGCAAACAAATCACTTCATAATGTCCGTAGCTGAGCAGAGACATGTACTATTTAATTTACTATTTGTTTAAAAAAAAAAAATGCTAAAAGGAAAAAAAAAATATGTTTTTGAGGTGCTGCACTTTCAGATATACTCTTGCTATGTTGACTTCAATCGAAATTTTGCCACCGACTTTACTGTAAACAAGACATTACTCTACTCTTTCATGAATCTATTAATCCAGCCTTGCCTGTAAAATGAAGTTTAACATACACGAATATCACATAAGTACTCTATGTAAGTATTCTGCAAGCACATTTCTTGTCAGAGAAAGAAATGCCATTCTGATTCTTCCTGCTCTTTTCAATCACCTTTGAAAAGAATGGTAAATAGAACTTTAAAAAAATATTATTCACTACGTGCTTTCTAATAAAGGCTTCCTCTGGCTGTATGGCAGCATGGAATTTTTATGTTATTGTTCCAAACTGGGGCAGACAGCTGACTTTTTCTTTGTTGTCTGTCTAGTTTTGGCTTGGCCTCTCCATGATCTTGTGGACAGAAATTACAAAGGAGACAGAAACCGATAATTAATAATTCCACTAAAACACCTAATACAGGTGGGGAAAATGAGAAATAAAATTACATGTTTATACCAATTTATACCAATAGTATAAATTTGTACCATAGTACCTGTAGTAGAATATCTCAATGGGTGAACACAGTACTGTAATTTCACTTCTACGTAACTGCCTCCAGGTAAAATTTACATTATTACAACTGAAATATCTGTATTGCAATTTCTTACACGTTTGGCGTACACCTACAAAACTGTTGGTACTAGTGCAATGGGCAATTTTATTATAATACTAATCTTACAGAGCAGCAATGAAAGTCTCTCAGCCCATGAAAATGATCGAACTGGAAAAATAGAAGTGGCTGCAAATGTAATACATGTACTGCATTTCCTCTGTTCCTGTGCAGACCTACAAGATAAAGGGTAACTATCACTGAGCAGACCACTTCACACAAGCACAGCCCCCAGAGGCTGAAGCAGTGGAGGCACAGTCCACCAGAAGGGCAGTAACAGAGCCTGTGGGGACAGACTCATAGACTGGATGCTACAGGTTGAGGAACCTGCATTCCAGAGAGCCAATCAGCAGCCTAATAACCAAAGCCTGATGCTGAGCCCTCCGTCAGAAACTCTAGCTGCCCTGAAATTCTCTTTTGATTCTGATAAAAGAGGAACAAGAGGTGAAAGTATTGGAATGGGTTGGGCTCAGAGTCAGTGCCTTTAAGCCTGAGATTGCTGTCAACGGCATAAACAATACCAAACTCAGTAAGCAACCAGGGCATCGACGAGTTTCTAGATTCCTGGAAATACTTTGCTTTTCAAATAGCACCCAACAGAAATCAGATTTCCAACTCCTTCCTTAAGTTCTTATACTGTCTAATACATCCACCACAAACTGATCTACAGTTCTAGAAACAGGTCATGCTCTCTCAGTTGCACGTAAGTATTTTTTTCACATCATTAGTTTTTGTGGTGGGTTGACCCTGGCTGGGGGCCAGGTGCCCACCAGAGCCGCTCTATCACTCCCCTCGTTCACCAGACAGGGGAGAAAAAGTGTAACAAAAAGCTTTGTTGGTCAAGATAAGGACAGGGAGAGATCACTCACTTATTATCATCATGAGCAAAACAGACTGATCTTAGAGAGGAAATTAATTTAATTTATTCCCAAACAGAACAGACTAGAGGAATGAGAAATAAAATCAAATCTTAAAACACCTCCCCCCACCCCTCCCATCTTCCCAGGCTCAACTTCACTCCTGGCTTCAAACCTCCTCCCCTCCAGCAGCCAAAGGGGATGGGGAATGGGGGTTATGGTCAGTTCATCACAGGTTGTTTCTGCCCCTTCTTCATCCTCAGGGAGAGGACTCCTCTCATCCTTCCCCTGCTCCAGCGTGGAGTCCCTCTCACGGAAGACAGTCCTTCACAAACATCTCCAATGTGAGTCCTTCCCACGGGCTACAGGCCCTCACAAACTG
>VXBL01009404.1:162886-208618 GCA_013400195.1 Aramus guarauna
GGCTGGCGTTGGCTCTGTCAGACACAGGGGAAGCTTCTAGCAGCTTCTCACAGAAGCCACCCCTATAGCCACCCCCCGCTACCAAAACCTTGCCATGCAAACCCAACACAGTTTTTAGAAGAATTTATATTGTATTAATACAATAGTAAAAAGTATTAGTTTGTATCTCAAAAATAGCATACAGTATGTCATCTTTGAAGACAAAGAAGAACAAGTACCTCTATTTATATTAGAGCATTCAATGGGGTTTCTCATCAGCCTTTGAACTTACCCGCGTAATAATCATTATGTGACACAACGTACAGATCATGTCCTTCTCTGGATTCTTTATCCACTTCCTCAAAAGTTTTTGGTGGATTTATAAGCTCTCCAGCTGACACATCTGGAAAGTAAGAAATGAATATATGGTTGGGGGAGTTAAGGGAGGTGGCTGTTTTGTTTGGTTGTTTCTTAATTTCAAACAACATCTTGTTAGAGGATATGCTAATACTGTGGAAGGATGATGCTTTTTACCCCATTTCTAGTCAATCTATAGGAATATTACAGCATAATGACACAGGACGGCAGGGGGGAGTGGGGTGGGGTAGGGCGGAAACCAACAAAAAACCAAGAGAAACTTAGATGAACATAACTGCTGCAGGAGAGCTACATGGTCAACACAGATGTGATTTGCTCCAGTCTAGGGAGGAAAGATCGACAGGTCAAGGTAGTATCTTTCATTAGAACTATTAGAATAGTTGGGAAAAGGAAGGTAAGTTGTCAGCTACCTAAACAGTTCTCCAGAGAAATCAACGAAGGCAGATCTGGAACAGAGCAAAAAGCCCTGCTAGTTACCAAATGTTCTCAATTGCTTGTTTGTTCATCATTACTGAAAAATACTAGTACAATTTTATGCCTTTCAATAACTGCTATAATAACTTTTCTACTAAGCTGGAATTGTTGGAAGCATAGAGTATGTGCTAGATACTACATTGTAGATTACTTATATTTAGAAGAAATAAGTTTTAACACTAAATTTTCCTACCTTGGATGACTTTTGTTCCAAATGTAGTATTAATTATATCCAAATCCTCAGGTAACATAGCAGATTGATCATGTGATCTGCCCAATGGTGCCTGACGATTCCTAAAGTAGATTGCTTCTTTTTGGTCTTGTATTTTTTGTTGAAAATAAGTTTTGGGAAGTGGATTTATCAATGAAGCTGCCTAAAGACATCACAAAAAACACAAGAGGCAGGAAAACCAGCAAATTTTAATCATTCACACATCAATATGGCTACCCCCTTGCACACACACACAAGTTTGATTGTAAGTGTTCTAATGAGATCTTATATGATTACACTGACATAATTTTATCTACCAAGTTACAAAACTGCATTTTGAGAAAATTCCACTAATAATAAATGCTATGCTAAATCTCCAGCTAAATGAAATACACATCCTGAGACAGAATTTTTTATTTCCACTTATTAATTTATAAAATCTCAGACTGCAGCCATTCTGTTCTTAGCATACATTAGAATCTATAGTCAAATTATAATATGACCAAAACTTAAGTATGAATATTATTATCTTTATAACATCTCTGGAACAAAGTCTCCTGGTACTTATGATTAAATATATCTATTGTCTAGCAGTTAAGACTATTATCTAAACAGCTACTCTCAATTTTGCTGATAGAGAATTTAAAGACAGTATTTCAAAATATACAGTAATATGGCATCCTAAAACAACATAACAACAGAAATTACTTCATCAGGGTTTTCAAAGCTTAGCACAAGGTTGGACAAAAATTTTTTCTCAGTGTACACACTGGGCTTGGGTCAATAAAAGTTACTTTTAAAATTAGGTCAACTTTGGGGGGGATCTCAAAGAAAAAAAAAGTTTCAAAAATATCAAAACAGGGTATTCTGATTTTCCAAAATCATTTGATTTTTCAGGCTACCCATCAAAGTCATCAGGACTCTAGAGAGGGTTTATCATTAGACTCTTGTTGAACATCGTATAAAGACATACTGAAAATAGTAGTAAAAAATACAATTGATCCAAACCCACACTTACAGAACTCACCAACATTCCAACTCTTCCCCCGCTTAATATTTAATTAATTAAATAAAGTGAAACAGTCTTCAACAGATGGTACAGGATAAATGAATCAATCCATTCAATGTAAAACTTCTTAGGAGGGACATTAAGAATCTGATTTTTTTCATTTTGGATATGCCTAATGTCCTACTCAACATTCTCTAATATCAGGGATTATGTGTTTCAGTTTGAAGATTTGAGACTTGAACTTCTCTTTGCCTCAACTTCATTTGTAAAATTGAAAACTACTAATTTACAAGTCCAACTGATGAAATGCATCAGAAAAGTGTATATTTTACTAATACAACTGTTATTTTTAGAGATTAGAACAATAATCATGTGATAAAATCACCAATAATCTCTTCAGTTGTTCAATTACATCTTACAAAATCAATTTCTGAAGCAAAGAATACACACAAAATAGTCTGACATATACAAAACATCACTTTTTATCGAATAAAATCAGTTTCAACCCAAAGGTAAGAAAGAATACATAATTATTATACTGAACTATAAGCACATTCTCAGCTAGCAGTTCTCTTGCTAAGAGCTAATAATCTGTAATCAATAAAGAAGAAAGCATCAAAATTTTTGGGTAGAAGACTGTTCATTAACTTAAAAGTTGAAATGAAATTAATAATTCAGTAGTCATTGCAAAAGTTATTTGATAGCAAACCACTTGAAGTTCAGTGACATTTATTTCAAACATGCTAATTAAATCCTATTAATTGACCTCAGAATTCAGACAATCTACAACAGCAGCGAAATGCTGAATTTTAAATCACTCAGCTATGTACCTTTAGCCCTACCTATGAAGAAATCAGTTGCTCTTATTAAGGACATTCTTAAGTTGTCCATTCTACAACAAAAGTAAACGAATCACATTCTTACGCTGCATGAAGAGCATGACTCTATGCCATGTGTCATGTGAGCTGCAATGTCAGGATCATCTGCTCTGCCGTAGAATATTCTTTCAACACCAGGAGCTGGATTTGTTGTATTTCGAAACTTTCGCACAGTAGCTGGAGTAATGGGCTATACAGAAGGCAAAGCAAAAACAGTATTACACCAGATATTCACAAAATATTAATGAAAAGAAAATGTACCGCAGCCATTTCAGTAGGATTCCACAGAGGTAAGAACAAAATATAAGGACATTTTAGGGCTGTAACACATGCGTGCGCTCCTGCAGATGCTGATATTCTGAGCATAAGGTCAACATAGCCCAGCCTAAATCTTATCAAACCAGCAACAGAAGTAACAAGAGAGTTGCTAAGTTTCAACTATCTGGTTCCATCTTTAAGATGGGTAACAGCTTCTTCACATACACTTCATGAAAAGTAGATGTTATATTTATCAACTTCAGAAACCTTTAACCTGATTCACAACAATTCCAACATCAATGAAGCAATTTCAGAAGTTATTTTAACCACAGTTTTGGGTTTTTTTCAGTTACTTATTTAAAGGTAGAGCTGCTATTTAAGGGATTCATTTGTGTCTCTGACTCTTCAGGGGCAGGGGGAAGGGCCAGGGGGAAGCACAATTCTGAGGGCCATCCTTGATAAGGAAGAAGGACCTCCATCAGAAGCAGTAATAATTCCTACTGATAATCACTATAATTGTATCACCAGAAAAAAACTGTCTAAAACAATTCTGTTTAGTCCAATCTAAGCAGGCATGGTTAATTTTCTAAAACATGCATAGTGAAAAAGAACCACTAGAAGTGTGTTACAATCCTACGAGCTATTCTCTATGTTCCCATGTGACAAAAACGAGCATCAAAAAAACCCAGTAGCTTCTAAAGAGAAGAGATGTATTAAAAATGACCAAGGTTTCACTGATTTACTTTTTTTTAGGGCCTGTCTCAAAGTAAAATCACTAATGCAAAATTATTACAAAAGTTTCACAAGGAGCATCTGAAAAAACAACTCACCCTGGGTAAAACCTCAGTAAGGCAACTTGCAGCCGTATCCCCAGTGGGAAGCAACTTTCCAGCCTAAACAATACAATCACAAAATAAGGCATAACCAAACCCATTGTACTAATAAGCACAACTAGTCAAATTGGGATCTGATACCTTGCACGAGATGTTGCTAATTGTCCCCGTTTTGATGAAAAAAAAAAAGGAGCCACAAGCATTTTTTTGGGGGGAAAAGGGGTGACCCCTGTCAGATGCGCCTGCCTGCCCCACACGCCACCCCTCCTCCAGCCCCTTCCTTCAGCCCACGGCAATATCCCGGCCCCAGAAAGGCGCAGAGAGCGGGCGGGCGGTTACAGTGGGACCCCTTCGGCGAAGGCACTCACGGCCGAGCGCTCGGGAAACCTGCCGGTGAACCTCCCCTCACAGGCGGGCCGCACCTTCCCCGCCATGGCGGCAACGGGCCGCGGCGGCCGTTCACCCCGCGCGCTTGGTAACAGCAGCTAGCGGGCCCACCGCGCCCCCTGGAGGCAACGACGGGACCGCGCGGGCGGGGCGGCCGCCCTCGCACCCCTCCGGCCATCTCCCTCACAGCCAGCACCCGCCGTCCCCGTCCCCACACACCCTGGAGAAGGCCAGGAAACTGCACTCAGGCTATTTTGTAACCATCATGGTCTAAGGAAATAATTAAGGTTCAACTGCAGATGTAAGTTTCTCAAACTAATTACTTAAAGTCCTTGAAAAGCCACCAGACAGGCGGTTTGAGTCACCTTTGGGTTAAAAGAAGGTCTTCTTTGGTCCAAAGTCTGATCAAACTTTAAATATTAATTGTTCTAATAAAAAATACAGGCCCTCTCACAAATTTTGTCACATGTACAAACATATTAGTAAAATATTTTATATTGAGACTGTCCCTCTAGAGAAAAGTGCAACCCCCATCTATGCAACTGCGGAGAGGTGGGTTAGAGAAGCCTGTCAGCACTACCCGTGTATCAGGACAGACGAATGCTCTGTCTTAAATGAGTTAACACATCGTGTATCTAAACTGCTGTATTTGCCTTTTAGAAACAGACGTGGATTATCTCAGAAAAGCAGCATGGGTTAAGACTGAACAAGTTTCACTGCGGTTTAGAAGCCCCTCAGCTCTTACAACGACTTTACTCTCAGGTGACATTTAGTAAACTCTCCCCTTCTTCCCAGCAAAACATCAAAATTTAATCACATCCTGCTCCATTCTCTATAGTCCTGAAGGCAAAGCCAATTTCAGATAAACATACAAGCCTTAACCATCATTAATTAACAAACATTACCAGCTGTTGCTATTTTATTCTCAGCTCTAACATTTGTTTGATAAGGATTTAAAATGAAGGAAGCTACATGAAAACTGCATTCTCAGGACCCTTTCCTACAAAGGGAAGACGAGAGGCTTGGGCAGCGATTGCTCTCTGATGACCTGGCCACAGGGTGGCAGGGATGCCTGACTGCCTTCTCCAGCTGCCAGAGGCATCGATGGTATGTGTCGGCACTGGGATCAGCTACCTTCACAGGTGTGAACACAGCTTAATTTTCTCCAGGCAACACACATTATCTTCAGTTACTATCTAGCTGTGGCAACTGTAGGTGTGCTTTTCTGCAGTAGACGTGGCTGTACAACACTGCTAATGCAGGACATCCACCACCGCTTCTGAACTAAAGAAACTCTTGTAAACTCTAACATGTTCAGTTCATTTCTACTTCAGTCATATTTGTTATGGCTTAAAGTTTAGAGTGCTCCTGCCAAATAAAGCAGTAATTGTTGATAGTTTAATAAATAAAATGATCAGTTACCTCTTGCCTTGTGATCCATTCATCTGTCAGGTGCAATTTCTACCTAGTAAAGGCTAAACTGGGTTTGAACAAAACTGCAGGCGTTAGAAATCAGGGATGGATTTGATCTGACTGAGAGGAGTAACCGGGTAAGGATAAAGCTGTCAGAAGAGGGAACTATTTATACAGAGGAAGAACAAAGTATACTATCACCAAAATTATACGGTAATAGTAAGACACAGGAAATGGGGACTTGAATTGTTATTCTTGTGTTTGTTTTATTTCTAGCTGGCTATCTATCTGTGCTCAAAGTATTACCATATTTGTACATTCTACTATTTCTGATTTATTTTATTTTTACATTGTTTTTTTTCCCCAGTAGGTGGCCACACTTGCCAATTGAAAGAATCCGCTCAACCCAGATGGAGTGGACTGCATCAAAGGCAGAAAAATAGGACCTGGCAATGTGAAAAGAATGCCTATGGCAGGAACAAGTAAAGCAGAAGTCCTCAGCCTTCTCTGTTTTGCCCCTCTCTTGTTTGTTTGTTTGGTTTTTTTTTCAGCAGAGATGCAGATGAATCAATTTGAGACCTACTAACAATATGTATGCTTCCCTTAGCATCTGTCACACATCTCTTGGAAGCAGACCCTAAACATCCTCATACCCCAAACCTGCTCTTAGAAATGCTCTCATTTGCTAGCCTCTTTGTGGGAGAGGGAAATGCCTCGCTGGCTGCTTTCCATGAGAGATGCATCCAGGTGCCAAAGAAAGCAGGAAAATATTTTTAACTGCAGGAGTTGCTTCTATTATAAATTACTATAGCAAGCTGGATACTGTAGAAAACTGCCTGGTAAAAAGTTAGAGAAGAATACATCTATCTCACCTATATAAAAACCACTCTACTATTAAGCTGTAAGAACTGCATCCATATTTTCACACCCTATCAGAAAAAAATGATATTCTTAAAAACGTCAATCTTGAAGTCAGAAATGAAACTAAAATAGTAGTGGATGAATTCAGAAAGATTTTGCCTTCATATGAATTGCACTAAAAGCAGATAGGATTCAGCCTGGTAAAAGCCAGGCTAAGTGCATTCTCTGTGTATTATGGATAGACACATGATATGAGAAAGGGTAGTAAAAGCTAGAATTTCTTATCTCTATTTTACAGGTATTTTCTTAAGGCCACAGTGCAGATACAAAATGTGAACTGAAAGTTTCATGTAGATGTATTCAATGACAGAGCTGCCCCTTCTCCCAAATTCTTCATAATTCTGCTCATTTTCTGAATCAGTGTCATATTCATTCCTTCTCAGATTCAAAGTTAGTTGGTGTGCAGGAAGAATATTTATAGGGTAGGAAGGATCTGTAAACGTTAACAATAAGCTGATGAATTAACAAAAAAAAGGCACTCTTTTAGAAAATAAAAATCAAAACTGTCTTGATTACAGCAAGAATTTGTTATCTCCTATGTTAAAATAATCAGATCTCTAGAAAAATCTGTTTTGGAAAAAGTTGAACAAAATATTCCCTTCTACAGCAGTACTTTTTTACTAAACAGTGCTTGTCATTTGAAAGTTACCACTATTTGCTAGCATCCAGTTCCCACAATATCATGGCTTTTTCTGTCTTGTTCAGGCTAAAACTGAGGAATGGAAACTGCCTAAACCCCTGCATTTTACTTTCTTTATGAAGCAGAAAGACCCCACGTTCTGCAACACAGTTCTCATTCTGACTATGGTGCTAACATAGATGGCAGTCAAAGCACTAAGTCTGTAAATTTCTCAAGGTCTCTGAAGGCCAGAGAACTTGATGTAAATGCTGCAAATTTTGTGAAACTTGAAGGACATCAGCCATGCTGATACACTTTGCTGTTGTTATTGCCTGGTTACTTTCACAGGTTTTATTTACCTCATTTACAGATAGAAAATTACTGCTCTCTATGTGCTGCACACATTCTATATGCTATGATACAACCAAATCAATGGATGTACAGAGACAATGTAGACAAGCAGAGATGGAAGAAAGATAGAAACAAGGGATATTATAACAGATGGACACATGAAAAAAAAAAAAATTGGGAGGTTCAAACAGAATAAAGATACTCTGCACGTCCTCTACAGTCAACTTCCATTTAGTATGACACATCTAGGGTCACATTTAAACACAAAAAGACTGAACAGATCATATTATTAAATTCTGCAGAGAAATGCTGACATAGAAATCCATTCAGTAAAATCATGCCCCACTAACATAATTTTTTTTTGTTAACATCAGCCAACAGTTTCACTTTTGTTATTTGACATATGACCCAAGACGACATAAAATAAGAAAACATGATCACTGGGAGGGCTATCTGGGTGATTTCAGAGCTTTTCTTAAACACCTATTTGTCCAGACCACAACAGAAGAAACTCTTCTTCACCACTAACATTCACAGATCCATCAAGCCCAAAATATGGTAACTGGAACTCAGACATTTCATTACTGCCACACGCTCTCCTGCCTCTATTTCATACATTCACAGCAAATCTTTCGTGTTTGCTGACCCCATATGTCAGTTTCAACCAGCTACAAACAATTTGGTAGTTTCACAAAGCTACAGAGACACTATAGCTCTGTGTTGCCATCAGGAAGGTAGCCAGTAGGAACCTCGTGCATCTAACACACACTTTCTAGCAGCACACCAGTATCACAGATCTGCTGTTGTGGGATCCAACTCTGAGAGTGTAGCCATCACATAATCCAAAACATGGACCGCTTATATACTTAACTGACAAAAACCATGTGAGATTTGCATTCATGCTAGCAGTTTCAGCAAAATGGCCTACATATGTTAGGTCTGCTTGAGGACTTTGAAGAGAAAAATTCTCTCTCATGAGAAAACACTACTTTATCACTTTTGCTCCCTTTTAGTATAGCATATTATCTCCCATGAATATAATTCCTGCATCAAAAAAATCAAATCAGCCTTCAATTTCAGATACATTTGCTAATCTGAAAGATTATTCTGGATTTTTAAAGTATTTATTTATAAGTATAGCATATCAGATCCATTCATATGGAACAATGCCGCATCACTTTTTGTATTTTCTCGCATTCTTCTGTAAACTGAGCATGTGATTTCACATTACACCTAACCAAAGTTTACTGCCCAACAGGTGGTTCTTGGCTCTTTTTCTTCCCTGAACTCATGCTCCTTTAGTCTCATCTGCACCAGATCTAGTCAGCCTGCAGCCACAGATGCGCTGGCTCAGCTGAGCCAGTAGAAAACCATGTCGTTTGGTGAGTAATCACTGCATGAGATCAGTACACTCTGCAGCTGTAGGGTATCATGACTTACTCAAGAGGTGCAAGCTTGCAGCTGGAAATGGACTGGGATCATACCTTCCATCAGTGGCTCTTCATTTGAGTGGATTAAGTGAAATGTCACGTATGACATAAGCATTTAATCTTTACATGGAATTTAAGTTCAAGTCATTCTAAAGATTCACAGTGTAATACTTTCAATTTTTCATCCCAAAATGTTCATGTATGTACTGGGTCTGGCTGGTATGGAGTTGATTTTCTTCATGGGAGCCCATATGGTGCTGTTTTGGATTTGTGACTAAAACTGTTGATAACGCAGCAACTCTTCAGCTACTGCTGAACGGTCCTTGCACAGGGTCAAGGCCTTCTCTTTTTCCCCCACTTTGTCATCATCCCCACCCAGGGGGTGGGCAAGAAACGTGGGAGGGGAACACAGCCAGGACAGCTGACATGAATTGATCAAAAGGATATTTCTGTATCACATAGCATCAAGCTCAGCAGTAAGAATTGGAGGTAGAGGAAGAAGGTGCTGGCTCCTAAGGTAGCTACTGCTTGGACATCAGTCTGTTTGTGGGAGGTAGTGAGTGACTTCCTTTGTATTGCCTTTCCCCCCACCCTGCCTCTTTCTGTCATCTATTAAACTGTTTTTATCTTGATCCACAAGTTTTCTTGCTTTTGTTCTTCCTATTCTATTCTCTGCCCTGCTGCTGGGAGGTTGGTGAGTGATCAAGCGAGCAGCTGCCAGGTTGGCTGGATGCTGGCTGGTGCTTGGATATATGCTCATAATGTATATAGTAAAAGACATCTGTTTATCAGGATTCTGATGTTTTGCTCAGCAAATCCTGCAGTCCAGTTAACATACTGAAACCAGTCAGAGGGTTACTGGCAAATAAGCAGGGCATTAGGCCAGGATTACTTGATTTAAAGGGCAACTCTTACAAATATTCTAAAAGGCAGTCTTTACCGTAAGCTTCAGCAAACTCACAGCTCAGAAAACTTCTGTACATTCAAACAGGTTTCTTGGGAACTAGTCTGGCGTTTGACATCACTGGTGGACTCAAAGTCTTTTTCACTTTGTTTTTTAAGTCACACATTAGCCTGGAGTATCTAAACAATCATTAAGTTGTACCAATGATTAAATACCATTATCAATAAACTTATTGTCTTACTAGTTCTGTTTTTTATTTCCTTCAAGTACCAACTATTAGATGTTGTTAAATCTGCTAGACTGAAGAAACCCTTATCATCACTGTTTTGTTTCCTGTACAGCCCACTTACAGTCTGTGACCAAGTGATCCTCACCCTTCTCTCTTACGAGGTCAGCAGGTCTTTGCATCCTCCAGTGTGAAGCAAGTTTTCTGGTCTTTTAACCATTCTTAAAGACCAACCCTGAATTATCCTCAAATTCTTCAGCATTCTTCCTCAGTTACAGTTGTGAAAATGCCCACAAGATTACAAAGGCTTCACAAAAATACACCAGTAATAGAGAGAATCAATGACCTATGTCCAACAATTAATACAGTAAGGTGTGTTATTTAATATTTGCATGTATTAAGTCAGTTTGCATCCACCTACTAAGCCATCAAGACTTCTTCCACGTCACCAACCTGTTCTCTTAAGTTTTAGCTCTCTCCCGCTAATGGGCCAATGTCGAAGGCTTTATCAGCGGTTGTTTGATTTTTAGAAAGTGAGGTAAATTCCCAACTGTCATTCAGATTTTCCTGCGTAGCTCCTTCTTTCAACTCAACTAACGGCTTTGGAAACTCGTTCTTTTAAAGCATTAAGCCAGGACCCTTTTGACTGCGTGACTCCCGGCACCTCAGCGGCCTCCTCGGGCTGCGCTGCGCCCGCCGTCCCCACAGGTCAGGCACGGAGACGCTCGGTGGCTCCCGGAGACGCTTCTCCTCGGCGCGGCGAGGCGCGGCAGGAGGCACGGGACACGCTGCGGACCAAAGGGGCGAGGCGCGCAGCCTGCTGAGAGGCCACCTCCGCAGCCGCTAGCGGCCGCTCGGGACGTACCCGACCACACAGCACAGGCGGGACGCGGGGGCTGGGGGGGGACACGGACACACGACTCCCGGCCCGCCTCGCGCCTCTCCCAGAGGCCTGCGCGCGGGCTGGCACGTGGCGACCGTTGCGGGAGGGGCATGGAAGAGGTACCAGCCCCCCCCCCGCGTTGCCATGGTAACGACCGGGTAGAGGAAGAGGGGAAGAAGAAACAAAAGGAGGAGGAGGAAAAAGGTGGGAAAAGAATGGGGTCACGTGGTGGGCGGGCGAACCGGAAGCGCATGCCGCGTGCGGGCCGTGACGTGGCGGCGGAAGTACGTGTGCGCGTGTGTTTTGGTCGGGGCAGAGGCGGCGGCGGAAGTCGGCGGCGGGCTGGGTGAGGCACGGCTGCGCCCCCGCCCCCACCTCTCTCCCGCGCCCCGTCGAGGAGCCGCCTCCCCTCTTCCCCCTCCGCCCACCCTGCCCCGGCTCACCCGCCAGCCCTGTCGGACGGACAGACGTCGCTGCGCCGCCGCCCGGCTCCCCCTTCTCCCCCTCCCCCGTGCGCGGCCGCCGCGGCCCGGCCAGGTGAGGAGGCGGTGGCGAGGCGGGGTGGGTGCCCGCGCTCGCGGGGCGGTGGCGTCCCGGCGGCGAGGGGGAGGGCGGGCGTCTGTTGTTCGGGTTCCTGCCGGCGGCCGCCTCACCCGGGCGCCGCCGTCGGGCCCTGCGGGAGCATTGGGCCTCGGTGCGGGCTGCCGAGGTGGGCAGCCCGGCGTGCGGGGAGGAGAGGCTGGTCTCTCCTTTTCCGTCTCAAAATGGCGCCCCCGATTTTCCCACTTCCCCTTATTCCTGTGCCTGGAAGGGAGCCGCGGGGGAGGGGAGGTGGCGGCGGCGGCGGCGGGGTTTGGAGGGGCTGGGCCCCGACCGCGGCGAGGAGGGGATAGCGGTGATCCTTCCCTGTGTGCGGGCTCTCCTGCAGTGGGGTGTCACTGTCTGGGTGCGTCCAGCTGCAAGGGCAGGCTTGTTCCCTTCGGGTTGCTGGTGAGATACGGAACGGGAGGCTGGGTGATGGGCCCCTCGCTTTCCCTTTCGTTTGCGGCTGGAGAAGGGACGGGGAATAAGGTGGGAAGTAAAAGACTCAGGCAACACGTCGCCATCCGAGGGATCACGACAGGCCTAGTATTCTGGGTATGCTCTACATAAGACTGAACTGTAGCTGGACATAAAGCTGGAGTATGGTGGAGAAACAAACCTGTGCCCTCTTACGTTTTAGAGAAGAGCTGAATTGTTGGACTATCAAAATGTTCCGGAAAATAGGGCCATGAAAGGCTATGCTCTCAGCATTTTGGATGACTTTTTTTTTTTTCTACCTTATGCTTCTTTCAGAGCCTAGGGATGGAAAAAAGAGGCTGAACAGCTAATTAAGCAGCTGACATAAATCGGCTTCTTCCATGTAATGTTCAGACCGAGTAAAAAGCATGCTATCTTTGTATTTTCCAATTTGGTGGTGACTTTTCAGAGTTGCAGGCAGGCTAGATTGCATGTGTTATTGTTATTCTGTAATAATAAAATGTTGGCTGAAGTGAGGTGGCTAGAGACAATCATAGTACAGTCATCAGTACTTACATTTCCTGCATGATAAACCAGTTTATCAGAAAGCAGTTGGTACTATACATCATTCATATGAGCTTATGAGATGGTTATTATCTAGGCCATGATTTTTTTTTTTGCGGTAACTGTGTTGATTCACTTGTTTAACTTACTGTCTCATTATATTTCAATATAAACTGGCCTACCTGTGAGAAGCATTTTGATACTTGTATGTATCACTGTCTAGAATGCTGCAGTAAGATGCCACCCTGATTCTGCCAAACCTGGAAGAGAATAACAAAAAACTTGGTTAGTAGGAATGCCTGATAAATACGGCTTTTTAGATACTGCTTTTTAAAACATTGAAGATAGTCCAGTATGAACAAGTTTGAAGTAGATAATGGTTGCAGCATCAACATTGTATGATCTGTCTCTGTTCATAGTGTGGAAAAGTCTATTAGAAATTACTACAATAGTAAGTGTGTTCATGGTAAGAAACGCTGCCATTTGCCCTGAAATCTAAAAGTGGTGGCATGTTCCAGTGTTAAATCTATTGTGAATTTTTGTTGTGGTCTTTGTATTTTTAGGTATTGGCTAGGACTGTTGGTATTTTGTACAGAGACTCAAACATAATAAAATTTGTGTGGTGATCTATTAAAATACGACTCTTTCATAAATAAAACTCATTAACAAAGACTATCTAGCATCATATAAATTTCTCTTCTAAAGTCATGAAAATACCTAGCATCTGGTAAATTACTTCATAGGATTAACTGGAGTACTTTAATACCATGCTCCCAACTTTGTTGTTCTGGCATTTCAGCTTGAAGCTGCTGTGCCTTTGGGGGATATTCATGAGGAGCATGAAGGTTCCTACTTGCAGAAGGACCTATGTATTTGTAGTGCCCAAGACTGCAAAATGGGCCTTGCTTTTTAATACATGATGGAGTTCTCACATTAAACTCCATAAAAGTAAGAAAATCCCCCTCATTTCTATCCATATGAACCCATCCATCTAAGAAACTTCCATACTACTTTCCTCAGCAGATTTTTGTATGAGTAATTCCTTTACATAACTTCCATAAGTATCAGTTTAAGAGCTTGGTTCAAATCAAACAGTAGTGTACTTGCTTTTGTGTAGATGAATGAAAATATCTCTATGTTTTCTTTCTTCATACATTCCAAACATTGATTACAAAGTTTGCTTAGTATACAAAAATGATGGGGGGATGTTAATGGGTCTTTTCTCGGAAATTTTCACCAAAGCTAAGGGTAAAAAATAGGTATGGCTCCTAAGCCCTTGAAGTAAGTGTTCAGAATTGTCTTGAAAGTGATTTGTGAAACAAGACTTTAATTTGCAGTCTGTGTAGCGTACTGAATGTAGTATTCCTCTCTTGTGTGGTGCTTTTTTTGCCATTCTCAAGGCTAGTATTTTAGAAATGACTTACGGAAGTGGAGGATGAATGTGACCTGAGGCTTGGAGCATGCATGGGGTCTGTAGCATTGAAATTTACTTTAAAATCCTTGTGAGGCACCATGTTCGGGACACAAATGTGAAAAGAGCAGGCCAAAAACTTTTTGTAATGGCTATGTCAAACTAGTGCTGCTTCTCTTCAGATGATGAAAATCTTTCCCTTGTTTTTCTTGTTTGTATGTTGCTATGTTTTGAAATTACTGAAAAGTTTCAATATCATCTGAAGCTTCAGAAGATGATGATTTCCATATACACTTACAGAAGGTGTGACTTTAATACATGAAAATCATCTGGATGTGCTCTATCAGGTTTTCAGTCTTGCATATTTTTTTTTATCCTGAGCTGTTAAAAAAAAGTGGGTGGTATGACTGTAGTAGGTTTATTCTTAAGTTATTAGATATATTGATGTGACTATTGAATGGATGATGTTTGCAATATGTTTCTGGGACTTGATGGCCTTCCTCTCAGGTAGTGTGATCTCTATCAGCTTGAGAGTTGGTTATTTTTGTACGTGGTATCTGAGCGTCTAGAATGATTTTGTTATAAGGGTGTAAACTTTGAAGTTGTCTGATAACTACAGCTTCTGTAGCTTGTTCATCTATAAAAATCGAATTAGATACTTTTCTTGACAACCTGTTTCAGCTTTGGGTTTTGAAGCAGTTTTGCAAGGGCTAGTAATTACTATTTTGGAAGTGATATAAATCTGAATAACTAAAGGCTGTAAATGGCCAGTTGGAACATACAGTTATGCGAGTTAAATCAGTCTTGCCTGTTTTTCTGTCATACCTCCTTTTGCTTTCAGTATGGGAAACAGTAAGCAAAAAAGAATTCATAGTGAGCAACCAGTGTAGTGGGTTGATTTCCTTGCTGTGTGTCATCTAGAAGTCACTTGCTCCAAAGAGTACTAACTCGCATGGTCATTGCATGTAGTCCTTATGTCTTTATTAATGCTGCAGAGTCTAGAAAAACATGGGATGAATTAAGAGTAAAGGGTTTAAAATTATTTCATGGTTATCCAAACACACCAGAATGCTACAGCAAACAGATGTATTTCATTTTAAAACAAATAACTTAATTGTTTTCATTACTTTTGCAAAGGAAAAGATCAACAAATGGCTAACAGTATCCTGAGCTACCTATATTTTGGCTGCTTTCTCTCTTGTAGTATAATTAGGGAGAGATTAACTGTTGTCACTGATCCATTTTCATCCAAATTGCTCCACAACTTCTGAAGCATATTTCAGCAGCGTGAGGGGAGGGGAAGAGTCTTGCCTGATGACCAACACACCAACTGTGTGTGATTTGTTTTATACAGTAAGGATGAAAGCTTTGGTATTTTTGAAATAACTGGATTCATTCCTGTATTCTAAAATATTCAACCAAAATTAATTCATTGAGTAATAATTTTCATATGTAATTATCATGGTATTTAATAATAATGACGGTGCAATATGCAGGGGCTTTTTTGCTTCACAGAAACATTCTTTCACTGTGGTACACTTTCACGTGTTTGTAAGAACATATATCCAAAAATTGATATTTAGTAGATCATGTTGTGCAACTGAAATAAAAATCTGTTGATTTAAGGATATCATAATAGTCAAACAGGACACAAACTCAGGACAGGCAGGGATGAATACAGGATTGGAATATCCTTCCTGGAAGAAGCTAAATTATTTTGAGAGGTATGGGAAACAGCATCTTTAAGATGTTGAAAATATTTATTTTCTAAGACCTATATTCAAGTTCCATTTACAATCGGAAATAAAATACCAGTTTTTCAACTGTTAGTGAATAAATAATGTCAAGATATCTCACACTTCTCATTTATTGTATGGAAACTAGTTTGTAAGCGGGTTTCTTAGTGGAGGATGGGGTTCCACTAGAAGCACTTTTTTGGAAAGAAGATTCTTCAGGTCTTGAGTTTACAAAAGGGAGAGTTAGGAAGGAGAATGAAGGCTTAGTTCTGAGCTAGGTGTGTAGCAAACTGGAATGCTCAAGTGCCTGATAAATGTGCTAAGTGGTTTGAAATGGGAAGATGGCTAAAGACTACTGCTTGGTTTAAAATATAGTTGCTTTACCATAAGGAAGAAAGAGCAACAAGTCATTTGAAAGCAGTAGGTTTGCTTACTTTTTTGCAACATATGTATTAGAGCCATTTTCTGTGTTAGGAGAATGTGCTCTTGACTAATTTGCTTGCATCCTAGATGCTGGGAGAGCTGTATCCCCACAAAGTGTGCACAATTCTAGTAAATAATTAACTGGAGTAGGACAAAGTTATAAGCTGGGTTTTGGTTTGGTGGTTTGTGGGGGTTTTTTAGCAGACATACAGAAGCAGATGCTTCTCTCACTGAGAGCTGAGTGACCATCATTTAGGTATATTTCCTGTAGGCTCAGTTGGAATTTCATTTTAGGAACTAGGAGGAAAGACAATACAGAAAATTGTTGTACCAGTCTTTCATACAGCAATGTCTACCTGCAAAAAGGTTTATCTCTACTGTTTAGTGTCTAAAAGCATAAATCGTAGGTTCAGAAATTATACTAGCAGAGTTTAAAGGCTTGCCTGTGCATTTGAATAAATATTGTTGGGTTTTGTTTTGTTTTTTTTAAGGTATTTGAAAGGAGAATAGGTAGATCTCTGTGAATATTGATCTGCTAGGGCATGTGTTAGTACTGGAAATTGCAATTTATCATGATATGATAGTCCTCTGGTGGCTTGCACAAAGTGATCTGGAATTCTTACTGGTCAAGACAATCCATTTTTCTACGCATAGAAGGCTTTATACTTTTGCTTCTCAAAGCACAGTTGTTAACTAGAGAAGGTAGTAATGATTTGTACATCAATATCTTCTGTACTTTTATTTAAGGAAATTGCATTTGATATATATGATAAAAGTAAATTAATGAAATATGCTTACAAAGAACTTGATGTAGTCATTGATGTTGATCATTTCCCCAATTTACTCAATATTTTAGCATCCTGTAGTGGGACTGGCTTTGGAATATTGCTTAGCAATAGCAAAATTATGGAAAAAAATATTTCTTGTTATTTGATACTTTACCAATAATGTGAAAGTCTGAATCTTGATACTGCAATCTTGATATAAGAAGTAAGAGACTGAAGTCTTGTAAGAAGGAACATAATTGGGTTTCAATGTTCTAATTTTAAGCTTTAATAGGAAGAGTGAGTATTGAAGAAGGTAACTGGTTCATTTGTCATAGCTTTTGTCTATAGTTGACATCTTAAGTGATGGTAACTGGACTCTTCTTGGCTTTGGTAAATATTAGGACAAGTTATATGTAATCCATGTTGCATTAGTGAATTAGATTTTTTTCTAACTTGGTTAGTAAATCTAATACCATCCACTGTCTTTTCATAAACAGGTTGTTACTGACAGAAGCACCACTGAGATCTGAATCCTGGAACTTGCTTTCACAAGCTTGAAACAAAGGACTTCTTTCTAATTTGGGCATGGCTAATCGAGGAGCAACAAGACCCAATGGGCCAAATGCTGGAAATAAAATTTGCCAGTTCAAACTAGTACTTTTAGGAGAGTCTGCAGTCGGCAAATCAAGTTTGGTGCTTCGTTTTGTAAAAGGACAGTTTCATGAGTTTCAAGAAAGTACGATTGGAGGTGAGAAAATTATCCTATTAAATTTGTTTCACATTGAATTTATATTATCCTTGCTCTTCACAACCTTGAATGTAATGGCAATTCTAGAATGGGTCATTGACAGCAAGGATCAAATCTGAGTCTCTGAGAACTATAACTTTCTAAGTTAAAAGTTATAGTTGGTGCAAGGCTATAGCAAACATCCATGTGGCATGGGGAAAGCAAATGTGTTTGAACTGCGTAGTTTTGAAAACTGGGCTTGATGTTTTATTTTGTTTGTGGGTGGATGTGTGGCTAGTGTGTGCTGTATGCTTATGCAAATGCATGAGATAATTCTTATTAAGTAGTTAAGAACTTTGTTTCTATGAAAACAAAGTGCTGTATCTTTGCAAAGGGTTGTGTTGTCATTTATGCATCCTGACTTTGCTTTTGATTTGGGAGAACTTGCTATATTTCTAGATATACCTTCCTTTGTTACTAATGACAGAATTTAATGTGCTGTTTTTACATTTTGTGATTTCAAACAAAACAGGTGCTGTCTACTAGAATAATAAAAAAAAGAAAAAAAATCTGTTTAACTGTGAACAGATTTTATCTCACCCACCTGGCAGATTCCTTCTGTTATATTGTATGTTGAAGTTGTTTGTGCTTTGAGCTGTATTCCTCCTTGGATGGATTTAAACTTATCCTAAACCTACTTAAGGGCATACAGTCTTAAACAAGATATGGATTTTACGGATTGATAAATATTCTCTAGTAGGCCCTGTTGGTGCTTGCATGAATCAGTTTGTTTCATTGTAATATTTGTGAAGCCCTTTCAGTGGTCTGTATGTGCCTTTACACATGAACAGTTGTTGAAAAGGAAAAAACATCTACAAGACTTACAAAAATAAATATAAGCTGATTTTCATGGCATCATTTTTTTTATCCTATTTCTAGTTGTTACATGTATTTATTTTGTGTATCTGTCAGCATAAATGGAGAACCACTTTCTTCTTTCTTTAGCAGTATTACTAATGCTCACTTTTGGCTTTGTGTGTTTTTTATAATGGCTTTAGGATAAGTATTAGTGTGAAAGCCTTCTGTATTATCTCATACAGCTATGTGGTAATATAGAGAGCATTCTTAAATATCTATAGTGAATTAACTTCCCAATACCAATGTGATTAACTTAGAAAAACAGTCAAGTGATATTCATTGCTCAATTTCAGCTATCTCCAGTTCATTTAACCTCCTTTTTGTTTTTTTCTTGGTTTAGTGTCTGGTTAGAACTAGGGATAACCCAAACTGTTACACTGTTAAAAATCTGTAAAAAGGTTAAACAACAACTTAAGTTCAAGTTCAGATATATGGAGTTTAGTGTAATCTCTGTATTATCTTGTGCCTCTTCTATATAGAATAGAAACAAGGAAATACAGCTGAGATATTACATGTAGCAATGTTGGGATTCAGAAAAAGTTTTCTATAGAGAAGGCTGTTTAACTCCGTAGATTGTAGTTGCCTAAGGCATAATTTTCTTTGTATAAAGAAGAGCCTTTTAACAAAGAGAGGCTTATGTGCATTGTGAAGCTGAATAAAAACATCTGAAAGAGTGCAGTTAAAGGCAGACATGTTGGATGGTGGTGGTGTGTTTGATAACTAGACTTTGCCACTTCAAACTCATGTAGCAATGCCTGTTAGTTGTTTAAGACAAAAGTATGGCTGTTAAGACTAATAGGCTTTCAGATGATTAACACAGCTGATTAATTGTCAATTTACTATGGCCTTGCAAGATAGAAGAAAGTTACCTTGTTTGTTGAAATTAACTGGCACTTTATGGTGGTTGAAATGTTCTTTTCAACAAAAACAAGAGGATATCATATAGAATAAAGCCCTTGTTCTAATTCTCTTCGTGAGTACTTCCCCTCATTTATGGAGTGTAGGTACATTCTTCTGTTGAAGAGAATAATGTCTATAAGAACTTAAAATGCCACTCATTTAGCATCTTGTCTCTGCTTTAGAGAAATACAATATTGAGCTGGTTTTGAGGAGGAAGTCTTTAGTCTGATGCAGGATATATTATTTTTTTTTCCTCTTTATTTTGGTTCTGGGCTGCTTAGGGAGCTACCAAGAGGAGCCTGTTTTACCAGTGCTTGGATATTTAGCACTTAGAGAGATTTAGGGTGATTTAACATTGGAACATCAAAGCCTTTGCCTTCTCCAACCTACCTGCTCATCTGTGATGGATGCTAATACCCCTGAAGCAGGAACACCTGACCACTTAACTAGTCAGCTTCTGTATGGTAGTTACAGTGTCCTTTATAAAGCAAGATTGACTTGCTTTTGGTTTACTGTAATGAGTTGAAAGTTGCAGCAGTTTTGGAATGATTCATAGGCTATGATGTCTTGGAGTGTGTGGGACAGGGTAACATCCCAGGTATGCAGAAGTTATGGGTCAGTGCTCTTCAGACATTCGATTTAAATCAGCCACAAGCTGTCACTGTGCTTAGTGAGGAGAGTCCCCGGTTCAGCCAAGTAGGGGGCTTCCTTTAGTGTTTCATCAAGCAGGTGGTCTTAAATTTTTTGTTGTTGCTGTTTGTGGAAGGAGCAAGGGCAAGCCAGTCCACAGTATTTCACTAAATGTCTGTCATGACTGGAAAAACAACTCTAAGCATTTATGCTGGATTGCTCAAACTTTCATCTAAATTCTTGGAATTGTTGCATTTTCTGCTGTGCATGTACTATAACTGGGCAAACAACATGACTGTAAAGCAGGTAATCAAGATAGCTTGTCAGACCACTGTAAATAGTTGTGTGCTTATTTTAAAACTTCAAAAACTAAGGCAGAAGGGAACCTCAGTAGAAGGAAATCTTGCTTCCCCCTTCCTCCTGCCAAGAAATTCTTGTGATTCTAGCTTAGTTTTGTAATACGGGTTCTATATTGTATGGGTACTCACCTCCGTATTTCTAATACATGCTCTAATCTGAATGGAAAATTTTTACTAGGAGTACTGTTTGAAAACTTGCAATAGGTTACTTACTGTTTTCTGTAATTAGAAGACCATTATTTATAGTAATGCATTTAGCTGTAGTGGCAATGGATGCAAGTTTCCCTGAAACTGCAGGCTGTCAAAATTAGGCTAAAATTCATTCTTGAGATCATTTGCATGCAAAGTCAAAAATATGGATGCTTTAAGAACAAGAACTTTTGAGAAGCAATTCTTTCTTCAGTACCCATTAACTAAGCTGGAGTTGTCAGGAGCTGAAAGTCAAAGCTTTAAGATACTATACATAGTGTAAATGTGTAGAACTGTAAATATCTGAACTGTTGGGGATTATAGCATGATGGGATGCTGTTACTGGTATTCTGTATAGTCTGTTGAAGCAGGATGAAATGTGTTTAGAATACTTGAGAGAAGGCTTGTGGTTACTCAGATTCACTATTACAAAATAAAAAAAGGAATGGTTTCCAATTACTGCCTTCTTATGTATTTAACTTAAGAAAGATTGGTTGTTTAAATAACTGTTCCATGTTGGTCAGAGTTACGGTCTATCAGCTAATGCTTGCTTCAAACCTGCTATATTTTAATAATAGGCTTGAATTGTTTAAGGAAATCATGTTTGCATCTCTGTGAATGTAATTTTGTATGAATATAGATATAAGCAGACTTCTGGTTTCAGCACCTCTATCTTTTTTGTAGCTGCTTTTCTAACCCAGACTGTATGTCTCGATGATACAACGGTAAAATTTGAAATTTGGGACACGGCTGGGCAAGAGCGGTACCACAGTTTAGCACCCATGTACTACAGAGGAGCACAAGCAGCTATAGTGGTATACGACATTACAAATGAGGTAAGTGCTGTGTCAGGGAGGCACAAGGGGGATTTGAAAGTTAGCAGTCTTGCACTGATTTTTTTTTTCCTTAATTTTTCTCACTGACTTGTGTGATTGTATGAAATGATGAACTGATTCAGAGTGGTTTGGGTTGGAAAGGACCTTTAAAGGTCATCTAGTCCAACCCCCCTGCCATGTGCAGGGACATCTTTCACTGGATCAGGTTGCTCATTTTGTATTGGACTATGTAGTGGTAAATTGTGTCTGTAAACTTTTTTTGCCAAAAGACCATTTCTAGGTGTTGGGTGTTTGTTTTTTTTTTTTTTATTTACTGTATTAGAAAAAAAAAGAGAGAAAGAAAACGAATTCCCTTGTAGAAGTGTTTCAAACCCACCTTTAAATCAGTTCACCAGAATCAAGCTGTTCCTCTCATCACATGCTGGTGGCAGTTTATTTCTGATAGTGAAAGACATTATTTTAGTACTGTGTTATTGCAAGTTACGGGTAAGGATTGGAAAGGTAGGACAAGCTATTGAGACCAAAACCTAAGGTTATTTGATTTTTTTATTTGAACTTAGATCAGATAAGCTTCACTTGGTTTTGGTAAAATGAGACTTCAAAACCTTCAAACCCAGAAACCCTGTACCATAGTGAACAGTGTTCAGTAATTAGAAAGTGTTTTGAGACCCTTTCAATATAGTTGTTCATAAACTTGATTCTTCTAGAGGAGAAATTAAAATTCCCATTTTCTCTCTTAACCAATTCTCTTTCCTTACTCTGTCTACATGAAGATCTTCCTATCTTTACTTACTTTTTCAGCATTATCCCAACTAAGCACACTTGAGAACTAGGGTAGGAATGTTTCATTTTAAAAGCTCAGTTGACAAGTTGGAGTGTGCCTTTGGACAAAGGTAGCAACCTTGCATTGGCCTTTTGCTTGAAGTGTAGATAACAGAGATTGGGATAATAGGTGAGTACAATAGGATGATAAAACTCAGTTGCATCATTTTGCAATCATTAACAGGAGTCCTTTGCCAGAGCGAAAAATTGGGTCAAAGAACTTCAGCGACAAGCAAGTCCTAACATTGTAATAGCTTTAGCAGGAAACAAAGCTGATCTAGCTAACAAAAGAGCTGTGGATTTCCAGGTATGTACATAACTTCTGTCTATAGAAATAGCATTTTGTTGGAATAGAAAGTAAACAAACCTACGAGGGGCTTATATGCATAGTGTAGCTAGTTGTTATAGAGGTCATGCTGTTAAATATAAATGTCAGCTGAGCCTAATTAAATTATACATGCTACCGAAAAATCTATTTCTGTACAAGTGATGTGTAGCAATAGACTTTTTTGAATCATTAAGTTTGACTTTGAGGAATAACTCATTTATTTGCATGTCTTTAAGGCTAATTGAATTTCTGTTCTTTGATGTGACGTCTTCCTGTCTTCTACCCAAAATTACCAGTAACTAGAGTTTCAGTGGATGAGACAACAGTAACTCGCAGTGCAAACCATTCTGTGACTTACCAGCAGGAGAATTTTATCACATGATACAAAGTTGATTGATTGTGCTTAACTTACTTAGGCTATACTGTTGAAGCAGTGTTCAAATTTAATTGTGCTTTTCATGGCGTTCTTTTTGGTTTAGTGGATATATCTGTGTTCTCACTGCTATATTTCTGTTTTATCTTCTAGAAAGTTTAACCAAGTAATCAGAAAATAGCTTCCAAAGTAAATAAAACTTATTATAGGTGGTTCTGGTCCATTCAAATTTGATTAAATTTGAATTAAGATTGTATTTATTAGTCATTAGTTCTCTTACTATTTTAATCTGTATTTACTGGCACTGTGTGAGATACTGTTGTGTGTAGTAATAAATCCTGTTGTAACTATAGGAGTTAGACTATGAAGGTTAGCAGTGCTTTAGGTATATTTCTGCCAGAATTCAACAACTGGGTTTTCTAATTTTGTACTTCCATGTCAATTGTGACAGAAGACCTTTGTTTTGTGAAAAATTGTGGTATTTAACATAAACTTCATACATGTGTGCCATCAAAAACTTAATCAAATTTAATTACCAAAGTAGAACTGCCTTACTAATTTTTTACAATTACAATCTTAATATTTTTCAAATTTATTTTTTTTTCTTTTTTTTTGTTGTTGTTGTTAATGTGGATTTATGGACTCCTGCAGGCTTGACAATCCTTTCTCATTGCAAAGCACATTTTGGATTTTAGGTATTTGTTACTGTGTTATTTCAGATATAGTTACATAGATCTTAGCAGATGTCACTTAAATGAGTATAGAATGCTGTAGATTACTTTTTTTGTTATAAGTATTTTATAGTTTGGCTTTTTGCAGATGTCCTGTTGAATATGAAGGCAGTTACATAATCATAAGAAGCTGGGGATTCTTAGCCAAATAGGCTAACAGGAAGTGGCAAAAATAGGAAACTTTTTTATAAACCGTGTATTTCAGACCAAAATTCAGACAGAAAAGGGAGATAATGTGGCAAGACGTTTAATGCTGCTTATTTGTTTTACAATTGTGGATTTCTGTCAAGATAATGAAACTGTTCAGATCCATCTACATCAATAGTTTAAATATTCAAGACAGTTCACAAACTGCCTCCTTTCCAGGGTAATAGCCTTTCTGACATTCGATACGCTTTCTGGAGCTTATTTGTTCTTGCTATCACAGCAAGTGTAAGGATCAGGATTATCTTTTTAATAAATACATATTTATCTATTACTTAGTTTTGTCTGAGATTCTTCCATCTGGGTATTTTTAAGATGAGCAAGGATTTTTAAGATTGCATTTCTAAATGTTTAGCTGCTTGATGCAATTGTAACTTCATAACTGATAACACATTGTCACATAAGTGTTTCAACAAACTTTCTTTCAAAATGGTATAGAAATTGTTCTTTATTAGCAATAAAAGTACAATGTATAATTTTATTTTTTTATGAAGTAATAACATTCTTTAATTTTCAGGAAGCACAGGCTTATGCAGATGACAACAGCTTATTGTTCATGGAGACATCTGCCAAAACATCTATGAACGTAAATGAAATATTCATGGCAATTGGTGAGTTTGTGAACAAACTGAGAATTTAAGGGAATTGTTTTCATGAGATTCATACCATCACAATCTTCTTAACCCAAGATCTTTAGTTTTCACCTAAATCATTTCTGGCACTGAAATTATTTCTTAGGCTCTTTCATACCTTTCATGGTGTTCAGAAGTCAGGTAAACTTACTTGAATTATTAACTTGGAATAAATAAGCTACATTACTTTTTAATTCCTGTCAGCAAGTCCTTATGTACCTGTTTTGATTCCATGATGAAAACTTGTACTGCTTCAAGTTCAAGCAAAATTAAGGGTTAGTTGTTATATAAAAAAACCCCACCTTTCCCATAGTACAAGTAACCATAAAAAGCTTGACACAGCTTTTCTTAATTGTAAGATGTACTTGGTATTTGTTAATCAAATTAGTGTTGGAATGTAAGTGAAAGTGTATAAATGTGTGCCTTTTGATGGTATGTTGTTTGCAGCATATTCCATATTGTCTTGGATAAGTGCACAGTCTGCTGGAATAATGTACCTTTTATGAGACAGTGATAATTCAAGCTGGAAACATTTCAAAATGGGAGAATGATAATGGACTTGAAAAAAAAAAAAGTATTCATTTTAGTCTAAACAAAATATTTGCTAAATATACTTTTGTTTTAAAATTTTATTTGAATTCTAAATGCAGCTATCTGAAAGTTGTGCCAAAGATGACCACGTGTGCTTGAATTCAATGTCCAAGTATAAATAAAGGATACTTCATGTGAAAAGTAAATTTACTAATATATTTTTAGCCCTAATGTAATCTTAGGGATTTCTGTAAAGATCCTAACATGTAATAGTAAGTATACGTTGCTACGAAATTTTGTGAATTCTATTGATAAACACAAAATTGTATTTCATTACAATAAAATTTTGAAAGTGGAGGAAAAAGAAAGCATACATTTTGAGCTTGGTCACCAACCTATTTAGTAATAACCTTAATCACAGTAGTGACTCTGCTACTGGGCAATAGTAATGTATAGTGTCAAATAACCTTATTAAATCTGTTTTGTATTTTGCACTACGGTGGTGTCTCTATCACACTTACTTTTGTGAAAAACAGCATTGCTATCAAAATTAAATGTTTCTAAAGAGCTCTTACCTTCTGCTTTCCAAGTCAGTAAAGCACAAGGTAATTTGTGGTGTGATTCAAACTTCCAGCAGATCCAAATTAAATTATTACTATAGCAGCACTTTATAACAAGTACTCGCTTCATATTAACTATAAATACTTGGTGAGAGGGAGCATAAAAACACATAAGTATGAGTGGAAAGTATATTTTTCTCATAAATGCTAGCAATAGGCCTGCATTTAATGATACAGAAAAGCTCAATTACACTGCTCTGGTGAAATTTTAAAATTAATTTGTGTAATGGTGCAGTTTGCATCTTGTTTAAAAAAAAAAAAAAAATCCCCAAAATCTGATGGGGTTTTTTTGTAATTTGTTATATCAACAATAATTCTTACCTTTCCATATTTTAATGAAGCATACAAAGTAAATTTGAGAAAACAATGCCTGATTAGTACCTTAGTATTTTGTCTGCAAGGTTGGTTGTCCATGTGAGTATTCTTTCAGATCGATGGGTGAAAATCAGCTTTGTCAATGCATCAGCAATGTACCCTGAAGGGAAATCTTAATGAGGATATAAGTATTGCCTGAAACTTGGAATGGTCTTTTGCACAACATGGGCGCAGTTCTCAGGACCACATAACTAAGATCTTAAAAAATGGAAGAAAATTAAAAAAGTTAACATGGACAGAATTGAGGGATGCAAGCTACAGCTGCTTGTAAATTGACTGCTCATTCAGAACTTCCAGTTAAAAAAATCATGTTATTTTACAATTTTAGAATGTATCTAGAATCCAAAATGACAGTGCTCTGAAGGCATTTTTCTCCTGGTGCTTTGTCCCTTTGTACTGGCACAGCACCTTAGTACCATGTGAACTCTTGGGCTCTATCACAGAATCGTGGAACAGCCCAAATTGGAAGGGACATCAAAAGATCATCTGGTCCAACGTTTTGTGGGAAAGGGAGCCTAGATTACCTATCCACCTGAGATTATCTAGCACCAAAACACATCTTGATAATATGTACTCTGCTGTTTTTCTGGCTGGTATACTTGCATTTTATTCCTTTTAGGAAAAGTTGTTCTTTAAAAAGCTGGCCAAAGTAATTATTTTGGAGTCAAAGCATGCAGCCAAACTGTAGAACAGGGATGATTGTTGGTCACAGGATGGGTAGGGGGTTGGAAGGGACCTCTGGAGATCATCTGCTAAAGCAGGATCACCTAGAGCAGGTTGCACAGGGTTGTGTCCAGGAGGGTTTTGAGTATCTCCAGAGAAGGAGACTCCATGACCTCTCTGGGCAGCCTTCTCCAGTGCTCTGTCCTTTTATGTAGAACTTAGCAATTTTCTGATGGAGAGAAAGCTAGGAGGAGCTATTGCTCAGAAGGGTAACATTTGTCACCCTTATTTTTCATGTCAGGAGCAAGGAGGTACCTGGGAGCTACAGGGCAACAAAGAAATGATCACAGTCAATTGACTCGCAAGAGCTGGAGAGAAGAGTGTGCTTGAAAAAGAGAGACTTGATCTAGTGCTGGGTGCCATTTTATACATTGTATACAAATAGTGGTTCTGGCTGGATGGCTGGGCAGTACTTTGACCCCTTTCTGTCTGTATTTTGTGCTTTTTCTTTCTGTATCTTAGAGCACTAACATCCTGATCTTAAAGCCTGGTCTGTGTAGGTGGATTCCTGCAAGAGCCATCATTTATTGGCATAGCATACCTGTGCAAATGCATTTTACTGCTCGTTACTATTGCATTAAACTCTTGAAAATCATAGATAAGGTAGTTAATCATTAAGAAGTCAAGTGTCTTAACTTCTTTTATTACCAACACACTGAATCAAATCAGATTTTACAGTGATTATATTGATATGCTTATAGGGTAATAAAGTGTTGACTGTGTACTCAGGTGATTTAATCTTGGTTACAATATCAGTTTTAACTCTTACTTCTTGTTGATTTTATAGCAAAAAAATTGCCCAAGAATGAACCACAGAATGCAGGAGCCAACTCTGCCAGAGGAAGAGGAGTAGACCTTACTGAACCCACACAACCACCCAAGAGTCAATGTTGTAGTAACTAAAACATCAATTGCTTTAAACTGTTCTGAATATTCTTCTGCTTCCTAACTGTTAATAACCATGGAATTGGAGTGCTTAACCTGGCCCAGTACAGCTTCCAAACAGCGAAGAGACTTACGATAATAATCAAGTTCATGATACAGAGTTTTCTTTTGACCTAAAATTTTAACATGCATGTATGCACCACTGGCTGTAATGTTTCAGCAGTAGAGGAGAGATGGAAGCAGAATAAACTTCCTTCAGTTCGAAAGGTTTTAAAAATCACTTACCATTAGGGGTATAGAAGAACTACTTTCCATGGACCTAATTGGCCAGTTCCTGTAGCCTCAATACTGATTACTGTTACAATAAATAGAATTGGGACTTTCCATAATTCTCAAATGTGCTTTAAAACCTTTTTAGAAACAGGGTCTAAAAATTACTTAAACTTATTCACAGTATTGATGCAACCGGTTGTTTCTGCAGGTATTTACTCTTTAGTTATACATTCCATAGTTTAATAATTTAATTACAAATAATACTTGCATTAACAATTTTAAAAACCCTGTGCTTGCAGGAAAGTGGAGTTTTAGTTGGTACACTGTATGTAAATTATATCAACCCAGTTAGTTATCTAAAGGAGTTAGTGATAAATCAAGTTTAACTTAATTTCTAATCTGTTCAGAGGGTACAGACCAGTAAATTCAACTTTGCGACTTAGGATTTTTTTTTTCCTCTACAAACTGTAAGAGCTCTTCAAGTAAAACCACAACAAACTTGGTGTCTGTGACTTCTTTTCTTGTTTTTGATCATTGCTGGCCATTACAGTTTATGTTTTTCTCCGAAGGAAAAAAAAAATAGTGCACTAACGATTATGTACATCCAACTTGATTTTAAATTTGGATATTAATGTACTGTAAATAGGTACTCTGCATTGTAGTCTACATTTGTTTAATACTTTCTGTAATATTTAAGAGTTGCTTAAAGGTATACAGAATGTACAGTTACTTAAAGCTAACTTTTTTCCTCTCTAATCAAAGGGGGTTCTAAGTTCTTCCTTTATGGCTAGAACAGTAATAAATGACGCTCCTCTATCTGTAACATAAGTACTGCTGTCTGTCAGTAATGAACTTTGCAACTTTGTTTTCCAAAGTACATTTTATTTTGATCTGTCCAGTATATTGCACTAATTCTTTTAGTTATTTTCATTATATGAAATCTACCAAGTGTGTCAGAAGAGATGAATTAGTCTATTTAAATGTTGAACTGATAGCAGAAACTTACTTGTGCAGATTTTAAATTTGCAGTAATCTGGGTTTAGCAAGGAAAATGACAGTTCACCAGTGTTTAGTTTTATATTGAGGTGCTCAGGTTTGAATAAAGTGGTTTAAAAGAAAAAAAATATATATTTGATTACTGTTTCTTATTGAGAGTTTCAGAAGATTTTATTGCATTTGCGCAGTTCCAGACAAGACATCTGATTTACTATAATGGTCAGCATTAAAGATGATTACAAATAAATTCGTAACACGGCTATATATATGAACGTGTACTCTATGTACTGTGGTGCTCCAGTTATCCTATGATAAACTTTTAAATGTTGAGGTAATAGGGTATCTTATCACATCCATTTAGAAGTACAATCAAAGTAGTAATATTATCTCTTGAACCTGCAGCTAATGCAGCCTTTACCAGCTGTTCACTAATGTAGCTTGCTGCGTTGTCGTAGAGTGTCTCTGAGGTGATTCTGCCTCCTCCTGCAGTTTGTGATTTGCAATTGGACAAGTATGTGTTTGTGTCCTCTTCAATCTGTGGTGGTGCTTTAGAACCCACTGGTGATACAGTCTTTAGCAGTTCTTGACCAGTGTAACTTGCAAGTTTGTCACAAAATATCTTGGAGTCTATTTTTTCTGCCAGTTGTGGACCCGAGTCATAGTTAGATAGGCATGCTCTTACATCTTTTGGGGGCTGATTGATGTCTTTAGACCCTATTGCCTGTATGTTCTCTTGCAGCTGTTTATGGGTGTAACTTGGACCTGTTGCAGAGGAATTGTCAGTGTCTGTTTCTTCTTGCACTGCGGTCTGTGGCTGAAAGCTGTTACATAGATAAACTTTTCTGTCCTCAAAGTGTTTCAGTTCTTCAGAGCTACCTTGTGCTCTAGAATCAGACTGTTTCATCTCTCTTTTCTGTGAATTTACTTCATTGTTACTGAAAAGAGACAGTTCTGGATCAGATTGATTTTTGTGGTCATCAGTTTCCTTAGGAACTCCATCTTCACTTTGCAGATGGTTCCTCCTAGAATATACTGGCTTATTTTGTTTCAGGTTGCCTTTTAAGTCAGTGAGAAAAATGTCTTTATCAGAATACAGCATCTCTGTTCCATTTTGCAGATCTTTAATAGCCTTTGAGTCATTTAAGTTGTCTTCAGTGAGTGGCATCAAATACTGACACTTACATGGACAAGTTCCCTTTTGTTGAACACATTCATACATTCTCCAATAATGAGTGAATATTGTTAGAGTTAATGCAAGTACTTCATTACAATCCAAAACCTCCCAAAGCCCATTAGAAGCTAGAACAAGAAACTGACAAGTATCATCAATAGGGACAGATATGGTATGAGGTACAGGTATAACTGATCTTTTCAGTACTGGATCTCCGTGATATCCAAGACCCCTTGTAGTTCTCAGGTATCCCTCTACTAATCCATCTGGTTCATTAGTGCTGATGTTTCCACCATTCTGAAGTATGCGATTTCTCTCACTTATGTTGGAAGTGCTGTGCTCTTTTGAGAGGCAGTAAATCTTTCCATTTTTACATAAGACTGCATGTGCATTACCTAAAATTGAATAAGATAATATTTTGAATTGTAGCATACTGATTTTTTTTTTAAGTTACTGCTGTTAATTTAACAGCCTTTTGCTAAGGACTGGGGAAAAAACTGAGATCATAGTTCAATTCTCTACTGCCACAGGCAATAATATATCCATCAATGCATCTGTTTCTTTTTTACAGCAAAGTTTTCTGTGTTGTTCCCCCCCTCCCCGCCCCCAGTACTCAGAAGACTATTCCAGAACCTTATTCTTCTGACTGCAACTAAACTCTTATGAGGAGTCTTAAGTGATGTTTCATTCAGCTTAATATGCTGTCTGATAGAAGTGTTGCACTTTGACTGTTTTTTGAGCAAGAGTGCATATTTTTCTCAAATTTTCTTTCTAGGAGAGTGTGTGCTTTCAAAATACCATGGCTGAATGGACTCATCAAGAATTTTCAGGTTCAGACTATTTTTAGCAGTATAAAATTTTTACTACCTGAAAATAATTTGGACATCATGTAGAATTTAGTTTACTAATGTGATGCCTTAAATCAGTTAAGGGACCCAAAAGACCAAGAATTCTCACAACTATCATGAGAAGTCAAGGATTAACTTCCTGCCTTTTGTAGGAATAGGTACTTTACTTTTCCCTTAACACTCTTGAAATCTGCAGGGTGAGAATTAAGTGTTAGAAATTGCAACGCTGCAGGTGACTAGTTTTGTCAGTTTTAATGCAGAGCGTAAAGCAAAACAGCTGTGAAAGTGATGTGTTGTTTGAGATCCTCTATGGCTACCCTGGGAGAAGACCATATTTTGTGCTAGGGGAGGTGATTGGTCTGCTCCCGTGTTGTTGGTATAAGGGCAAAAGTGATGTCTTACAGAAGGAACTTGAGTGGGATGGTAGCTCTCCAGACACTAAGCTGGCTGCAGTGTGTTGATTTATTCTGTATTTTTAATATCTGGCTAGACTAGGGCTCAGATCTCTGAAAAGTGTAAGTAGGCACTGCTGTGTACAGTACCTGTATTTCTTGGAAAGTATTGGCATTGTCTAGCATAGGAGGCAGCTAAGTGTAGTCTGTGTGAAGGCAGATTTCTCTAGAAGGTGATTCAGAATATCAAACTGAAGGATACACCTTTTTTATTAATTCTAGAATGTAGATGCCTTAAGTTATGCTGTGTGAATGTTTCCTTGTGCCTGCTCCCTCCTTCTTCCTCTGATTTCCATGGAGAGCTAGAAGATTGTCTAAAATTTCCTTTGAACCCTCTGAGTAAGACCACCAGCTGTAAGCCTACCAAAGGGCATAATATAACCCATGTGGAACAATTTGTGAGAAAGAGTAAAATCTAGTTGCTTTTGGATGCAAGTCTCTTGTCTGCAAACCAGAGACAGGGCAAAAGAATCAACAAAAACTAGCTGACCTATCCATGTGGGACTAAATGAAGACGACAGAGCTGGCCAATGCCACCATCTCGTGCTCCTCATATCTGACCATCCTCTTCAGTTGCTTACCTGGTGCTGAAGGAACATGTCTATACTTCTGTAAGAACACATTCCTGGGGAGAAAATGAAGCTTGATGTTGTACAAATCTTTTTCTTTGATGTGATACATTTGGTGGAAATTAAGTGTATTAGATTAAATAAATGTGTATTTAGAAATGGTTCAAAAATGTGGACTTCAATCATAAAAGGCTTAAAGTATCTCTGATCAACTTCAAGCCTTAACTCATTAGCAGAGCTTGAGTTTACAATGTCTTTAATTGCAGCCAGCATAAAACCTCATCTGGGAGGGAAGGATGGAGGCAGGTAACTAGAACCAGAAAACTTTGGTTGGGTAAATTGTCTACCAAGCTTTCTTACCTTCATCTTACCTCTCAAGCTCATTGTAATAACAATGGGTTTCTTAACCAATAAAGTGAAAACAAATGCGTCTGTTAGCTCTCAAAACAGTACAACCTTTATGTGAGCTACTCCTGTATCCCATTACAGGTGTGACTGCATCTCCTGCTAGAGTATCTGAGCTAGTGCTAACCTACCAATTTTGATACCAGTAACAGTAAAGTTCTGGTTGCTGCAAAAATGCTTGTTGGAGGTAGAGGAAGTATGGCTGTAGCAACAAGCATCGGGAGAATGGAGGAGAGGAAAGGGCGGGGTGAACCAGGTCCTTATTTCACTGTCAATGCATGTTCAAGTTGGTTTATAGTGTTCCTCAGGCTGGCAGAGGATTGAATATTATTGTTAAGCAAAAATACTTTTTTTTTTTTTAAAAATCTAGGATCAGATTTTCCAAATGTGGAATATGTTTTTAGTTTGAGTTTGGTTGGATTTTTTTTGCCTCCTGAAGAAATGAAGCTTCTCAAATGGTTTTCCCTTTTACCTACTGATTTTTGACCCTCTTGATTAATTTCAGACAAATGTCATATGAAGAAATACAAAAAAGTCTTACATGTTTTGTTAAGAGACACATCTGAGGAGGAAAGAGTGCCCCTGTTGATGGAAAGTTGCAATGTTGGCATACTCCTTACTAATGCTACGGAGAGTGATAGAAAAATAGTACTGGGCATGTACTTCCAGCAGAGACTGAAAGACACTAGGGAATATAACTGTAGACACAAATCCATTTGAAACTATTCACCCAACGGCTTTTTATATATACATAATTCTGCTTATGTACTCCTTCAGAAAGCAAGCGTCTTGCTTGTAATCTCATGGCTGTCTTACATACACTAGAGAATTTGACTGGTAACAAAAATCGCCAAGTGGGAAGATCTAATGAGTAGAGTTGCTGAGAACTGCAAGAGCTTTGCGTCATGTTGCCTGCAGCGGGGTGGAGAAGCATTAGGAATGTATCAGTGTTTTGAATTGTAATTAATAACTGATTTTCTACACTATAGAAAGGCAAAGGTTCTCCTTTGTAAGAAAACAGGTCTGAATAGACCAGAACAACAGTAAATAACAACTAATTCCAATTTCTGAAGTTAATCATTGAGATGATCTGCACAGATCATGTTTTCAGTTTGCTGGTAGCAAAACGTGGTGTCCCTTGCCAATGAAACAAATGAATAAAAAGAATGTTAAGCCTGTTTCATTGACACAAGGGATTTATCAGATCTAAAATCAGAAGATTTATGATTGCCCTAAAATGATGACACTTTAAACTTACTCTTGATTGAATTTTTTTTTTTTAATTATCCTTACTACTCTTACAGAGGTCATTTGTAGAATGTTTCTTAGCTGTCTTTTGCATTAGTAAATTGACTTTATTGCTTTAACTCAAATAGCATATTGAAGGTACTTATTAGATAAGCTTAATGCTTACTGCCTGATACCAGTATCAGTTGCAAGGGAATTTATCATGTCTCCTTCTCGTTGTCAAGTTAAAGTAATTGGAGCTTTTTATCTCCAAATATTTATTGCCAACAAATGTCTAGATTATCTTATTTTTCCTCTTTTTATTGGGCAGAGAGAAACAAAAAAATCCTTGTGTGAAATGTACGTACCTATATTGGCAACATGTAGTAACCCAGCAACACCTCTGGCTGTTCTGGCTAATGGACTGTGTGTGATGTTTTCAAAATGTTTTCTTTCTTCTTCCTCAGTGCCATCTGTCTCTTCACTGGGGAGCCTTTCCATCAAACAGGTAACGGCTGAACACCCACTCCAGCGGACTTTGGAAACCTCATTCCTTCCCAGTCGTAAAAGTCTATCCATTCTCCAGAAGGACTTGGCATACGCTTTGTGAATCCATTCGTAAGTATTGGTCGTGTTGGTCTCGTCATTGCCTCGTTTATCAGAGAAAATCTTTTCTTTTTCCCTGTAATCTGCCTTGATTACTGTGGCAAAAGAATCTAGAATTTGCTGTTCGTCCATACTCTTCTTGTAGGAGGAGTCCGTTTGAGCAAGCTGGTCAAGAAATAAAAGTGGAAGCTCTGCTGCAACTGTTTCTGCAGCTGTCGCACCGTGAGAACCATCAACTAACCCCAGAAAACATGTATCTGGCCTATTTCCGTAGTTGTGGAGCACAATAAATCTGTCTTCCATGTCTCCCTGCCATGTGGAATTTTTATCTTGGCAAATTGCTAATGCTTTTATTAAAGAATTACTTACTTTCTTAAAAGTACTAGGATTGTTAATATTAGCAAGATCGCAATATGATGCAGAAGTCTGACTATCCATAAGGAATTCCAATGAATCATCAATCTTCTGCCTGTGTCTTAATATTTAGGAATCTTGGTCAATTTTGAAATTAGTTTCTGTCTCTGTTTTGTTGTCGGTCTTTCTTTGTGGGCTGTTCAAAGCCCAGCAAAGTTAGGGCTTTGTGTTTTTTTTTTATGGTTGGGTGGTGTGGATATATTGTCTCTTGACACGTCGAGCAAAAAATTGGAATGCACTTGGAATCATCATTCTCAGGTGTAATTGTGACCTTTTTCAGCTGATCTTCCTCATCTCTGGAACATTCAAAATCAAGTGGGTTTGTTTTATCTTGTGACTTCTCCTATGTCATTCTATAAAGGAGTTGAATATGTTAAGATTTTTCATATTTCAGAATTTTAGTATTAGGTAACACTATGTTTACCTAAGGCTTGTTCTCACTCTCTTATAAACTCTGAATTGCATCATTGTGTACTAATGCATATGTGGTCAAGAAACTGGGAAACCCATATGAGATTATTTAAAACTTGTAGCTAATAACTATGCTAAAAATCAGTAATACAGCAAATTCAAGAATTGAAAAGTTTGGAAATACAGAATTCCTGACAGTTTAGATTATTCTTGTACCTAGTGAGGTCTCAGTTGTTTCCTCTGTGTGATTCAGTGTATAGCCCTGTGCCTTCACGCTGTTAGAACTGTACATAAGCAGTAGTTTCTCATCAGCTTTTCTGTATCTGTTCATCACTTTCCAGACATGGTAGTAGAGTGTAATTCCTAGTGGGGGAGAAGAGACGTATTCAAGACTAGCAGACTTTATCATCTTAATCTGGCATGGGAGATGTCAAACAGGGCCAGAAGCATTGGTGAATCTCTTCAATCAAATCTCACTCTCATTGCCATCAGTTTTAGTTGTGAGGCCTTTAGGGGTCAACTGGGAGAAAAAGAAATTATTTTATACGCCTGTATTTAGGCACACAGAAGATAAATTACATTTATGTGGACACTATTGTTTTTCTTGCTTATGAGAGCTAGATTTTGCAATGTGCGTGTGCCATTAATGTAGGATGGATTTTGAACGTCAGTTTCTAAATCAAGAAAGCACAATGAAGAACAAAAGTAGCATGAAATGGGCCGAGCAGTGTTTGAGCTTTTAGATCTGTGGGAAACACCCCTGCTCCCTGAGCAGAGACACCCACCAGCAGCAGCACGCGCCCTCTCTATTCTCCAGCCATCAGGGTGGAAGGACAGGCATGCTTTGCAACAGAGCTCACAGAAGAGCAACGAGGCTGAAAATGTGGAATCAAGGCCAGGTACTGCAAGGACACGGGGTCTAATCAGCACAAGCCACTCTGCCCGTTCCCCAGCCAGAGCTAGCATCTTCCTTCTGTCCCCACGTACCTCCTTCCTCCCACTTCAGTTCCTTGCTCCAGTCTCCCCTTCCTTCCTCTTCAGCCTAGTCTCTCTCCTCATTCTTGTTCCTCCATGCTGTGGTACCTCCTGAGTCCTGGGACTCTCCACACTCCTGCACGTACGTTCTCTTGAATATCTACTTCCAAATACCGCTCCTACTGCTAGTGATGGGGATATGCACATACAAAGATACCTTCAGCTGTCTCCTGTTATTAGCAAAGGGAGTACTGAGAGACAGGACAAAATATGAGACAATTCTTAGGGACCTGGTGCTACAAACCCAAGAGTCAGAGCTGTAGAAGTCCTGGTGAGGGACCCTGCAGAGGGGACTGCCTGAATTCAGCACCTACACACTGCCATGTCTCCACTCAGCACCGGCAAACTGATGCTTCTTTTAAAATACTGTGATTTGCTCTGATTTGGGTAAATTTACAATGACAAAAGGTGCACCACTGATGCATCTCAGCCAAATTTCCAAGCCCTAGTTTAAAATCTGACAATCTTACAGCTTTTCTGTAAAAGTTAATAGAATTTTGGTTTAGTACAAGCAAAACAACATGTTTTTCAAATCATATTCTCAGAAACAGCTAAACTGTATCACCTGAAACTTTTTCAAATTATTCTGCTTCAGGTTTGGAAAATTTCAGTATGAATAGTTAGTATCTGGCGGTGTTTTAAGTTACTGAAAACATGAGGTGACCCTGTTGGTTGCAGCACTAATAATTCTGCTTATAATTTGAAATGAGAAAGAAAACATGTATATAACATACAGAGGAAATATCAATATTGCTTAGGCAGCAGATGAAATTAAAATTGTTTGAATGGCTGCCGTGTCCCATAGTGATGTGCACCTAAGGCTTACAGCTGCTTGCATAATATCCTCTCCCCCAGATGAGCACATAACATACACACTGTAGTAACACAAAATCCTGACACCATGTGAGAAGCTCGGCTTGCCAGCCTTTACGTCATCTGTCTACTAAATACGAAAACGTAGTGTTTGTTAATTACATTTAGTTTATTTAGCATTTAGTATTTATATGTGTATGGATGAGAAATATCAGGCAAAAATGCATATATTATAGGCTTTTATTGTGTTCTGTCTTCTGAGGCTTCTGCCTTTGTGACCATTGTTAACGGCTGTTAATCCACCGACAGGGCAAACAGTGGTGGTTTAACAGCAGTAATAGCCCACAGCATCATTACAAGAGCAGCCTTTGGTAATTTCATCCTGCTTCAACCTCATACGTTTTCTGGGCTTCTCTCTTTATACAGCCACACCTTAAAGTACCTATTTTGCAACTGTTGTGTCTTCCAGGATTTCAGCTTCAAAGTACATTTTCTTCTCTCATTATTTCTGTTCATCACCTCTGAGTTGTAAGCATTTCCATGATTTGTTTTTCAAGGCTTGCACTTTTTTCCTGTGTTACCAGTTGTTTGACAAAAATTCATTCAACTGCTTGAGGATTACAATTACATCTTAAATACTTAAATGCCTCTGATCAACTGAGATTTTTTTTTCTTCTTTTTAAAATGTTATAAATCTCTTCAGTAGAGGTTGATAGTGCTTAAAAAACCCTTATGTATACCTTGTCCTTGCAGAGGCAAGCTTGCAGGTGGCTGCAGCTCTCAATCTGCCGTAGGACCAGTTTAAGGGGAAGTCCATCTCTCCACAAGAGGTGAGCATCAGCCTCCTCTAGAAATGCTGCACCACTTTAGTGGGGCAAGATTAGGAGGCATGTGATTAAAATAGCAGGGAGAGATATGTTTGCATAGATCCCTTTTCCTTTATTCTGCATAGCTTGAATTTGAGACTGGGAGATCGCGCAGGCCTGTCAACTGCTGTCATCGTGGTGATGCATTCAGGCATGAGAAAAATTAGGACTAATATATACAGAAAATCTGGTAAGCTGCTTTTTGTCAGCCTTTTACATATGAACCTATTTTGCATTTAGTATCTGTTAAAGCCTCTTGGATTAGACACAGGAAATTGAAAACTAGCAACAAAATGTTAGTTTGACCTCAGTAAACTTAATTCATAACAAACATATTTTATAGATGTTTATGTTTCTGTAAGTGGGTGTAAGTGCTAACAAATCACAATTTCAGAGCACCAAAACAGTCCCACTTTATTATGATGTGTAAATAACCACGATAATATACATAATAATTCATGTAGAACAACAAGATATGCTACAACTTTTCAGTTGCAATCGTTTCACTCATAATAATTAAAAGGGCAGCCCGGATGTTAATTTTTTATAGTATGCATACATTGCTTATGTTAGTAACTGAAAACCTTGTAAAAATTAAATATAAAAGGAAACATTTCTTCATTGCTTTCTTATGAAGTAAAAAGATTAGACTCTTATTTCCTTCCCTCCCTGCATTTCCCTCATCGGGAACAGAGTTGCAAGTTTTTTGCTGTCAGGTTAAAGGGTAACAGCGAGGTACTGACAACACAATACACAAAGCTAAAATGCTCTCAGCCTCAGAGCGGAAGATAAAATTCAGCTTTCTAGCTCACTGCAGTTTCCCTGTGCCTATTTAGGGAGCCAAAACCCAGCACTGTTTAATGTTCTGAGCTGAAAATAGAAGCAGATTTAAAAAAAAAAAGAAAAAAAGAAAAAAGGGAAATTAGATGTAGAAGAACAGAGAAAGAACCACAGTTTGTACGTGTTTTCAAGGGCAAAAATCACATTTACTGTTTGTGTCACGACAAAGAGCCTTCTGGTCAGTGCTTAGTCGTGCTCCTGGGAAGGGGAGGCTGCGTCCCCTCTGCGGCGCGCTGCCCGGCCCGTGAGAGGGGCAGGACGTGGGGCCGGGGACTCTACGGCAGGGAGTGCCACCGTCCCAGGAGACCTCCTGCTTCTGGCACCCCTCGCCAGATGTGGCACTGGGGGTTGCTTGCTGTTCATGCAGCACGGTGAGAAGTATGTTCTGTTTCTGCAGTTTGGCACTACAACCTCATGTTTTAAATTAGTGAAGGTGTTGCTAATTGAGCTTTGAGGACCCGGGATCTGATTTGTACCCAAACAAAGAGTGCCGTATGCAGTCATCTCCCTCTGACACATGTCGTTCCTGCCTCCACCCAGCGCGTGCTTCTTCCTTACTTGCCTTTGTCACAGTCAGCACTGAACTTGCACAATCTCTAGTCCTGAACTCCTTCCTCTCCGTCGTTTCGGTTTTTTTTTTATCATTATTATTTGCTACATACTTGCGGTCATAGAAAATGGTGACTGTTACTGATGCTGAAACCAGCGCTGGGAAGATGCCTGCCTGCCTGCGGGTGACGAGGAGGCAGAGAAGGGCTGTGTGATGTAAAATGGAGGTCACAGTCTTCCTGAGCTTCTCATCACACTATTATCAGCTAATATGTATAAATAGGCTTCACTGCTGCAAATTCTAGCTGAATGAGCACTGACTTCCTTACCTGTCTCTTCCTTCTTCCCTGCTTTACTTCGTGCCGTGCCTTTCCTCTGCTCCTGCCTCAGCCAGCGCTTCCCACTCAAGTCCCCCCTTTCCCACGTGCCTGTGATGCCACAATACGGCTCCTGTTGCCTCCATGCGTTCAGCCCTGCTCTTCTCCTGATTTCCCCTCCCTCCACCCGTCACACAGTTTGGTGGTGGCACCTTCCCTGGAAAATTGTTAGCGAGTGCATCGTAGCTGTGTACAAAAACCATGGCGGGGACTCTTGGCATTGCTGGGACTGACCCCTGCCAAGGAGCCACCACGGGTGGCCAGTGGGGCTGTAGCGTTCGCTGTGGTGCAACTTGTCAGTGCTGTGCAGTGCATGCCCTGGGGCACAGCCTGAACCAAGCACTGTCACCTGTGCAGGGGCTACCTTACCAGCCCTCAGTTTTACCTGATCACCTTTTGTCAAAGCAGCAAAGAGCTTTGTAATATGTGAAAACTGTGTCCTGAGCTGCATCAAAAGAACCATGACCAGCAGGCCAAGGGAGGTGATTCTCCCCCTCTACTCCACTCTCATGAGACCCCACCTGGAGTGCTGTGTCCAGCTCTGGGGTCCACAAGAGAGACATGGAGCTGTTGGAGAGAGTCCAGAGGAGGGCTACAAAGTTGATCAGAGGGCTGGAGCACCTCTCCTATGAGGACAGGCAGAGGAGTTGGGATTGTTCAACCTGGAGAAGAAAAGGCTCCAAGGAGACCTTATAGCAGCCTTCTAGTACCTGAAGAGGCTACAGGAAAGATGGGGAGGGACTGTTTATCAGGGAGTGTAGTGATAGGACAAGGAGTAAGCTGAAGGAAGGGTAGATTTAGATTAGTTATTAGGAAGAAATTCTTCACTCTGAGGGTGGTGAGGCACTGGAACAGGTTGCCCAGTAAATTTGTGGATGACCCCTCCCTGGAAGCGTTCAAGGCCAAGTTGGATGGGGCTTTGGGCAACCTGGTCTAGTGGAGGGTGTCCCTGCCCATGGCAGGGGGGTTGGAACTAGATGGTCTTTGAGGTCATTTCCAACCCAAACCGTTCTATGTAGCCTTTCTTAACCTCATATAAAGCCTCTAAAAACTCTTCATCTGAAAAGACAAACTCATTTGCTAAGCCAGCAGCCATGTCCTACACCTTCCACAAGTTTTAGCAGAGCTGGCCCTCTCATTCTCCAAAACCATCTGCAGAGGGAATGATGCAGAAGGAAAGCGACATCTCCCAAGTGAGTCAACTTAGGTGTGCGTAGTAGCCTACTTACTGCATCCCCAGAAGCAATGATGCAGCTTCAAGGAAGTCTTATTACAAAAGGTGTGGGAAGAGATAAAGATGAACCTGGTGAGTCACAGGAGCATGCTGGGGGCAGAGCCTGCCTTTGGGATTTGGGAACACTCCTACCTCTAGACCTGATAATAGGCAAGAAAGAAGGAAGTGATTAATAATTAAAATAATTATGGAATAAATTAATATAATTAGTTTATTGATCTTTTTAAGTGTTGTCCAAAACTGGAATCTTGGGATTCCAGGCCCACCAGTTTTGTGTCATCCTATAAAGCAGAAACGGTCCCCATCGTTAGGTCATCTTAGCTGAGAGTTATAATTTGTGATGCTGTCCTCTTGGGCAGCTTCTCAGCTGGGAGGAAGCATCAAAACGGGAAATGGGAGTAGCAAAAAAAAAAAAAAAAAGGCAAACCCAGTTCTTTCCACAGCCTAGATGTTTTGCACCTCTTCCCGGTAGCTGGGTCTGTCTCGATGGGGCAGAGGTGGCAGTTTGTAAGCCACCGAGTGCCTGCGGTGCAGAGAGGCTGCGAAGCGTCGAGTGGGAAGGGCAAGCCTGCTGGGCTCAGCACGGGAGGGGAGGTGCAGTGGATGCACCAGGTTTTGGGGAACCACAAGGAGAAAGCTGTGGCGCAAGTTGGGAGATGGGTGAAGATAACGTAACTATGCCTCCTGCACTCTTTTCCCGGTGATACCCTGCCTCCCTCACCCCACAAACCCACATCTGGGGTTACTGCAGTACTCCTCGGGTTCCTCTGCTTTTTCTAGCAGTACATGCCACTGTTATAGTTGATTTAAACTGAGGGGTTTAACCTGTTTAGTTTCTGTGGTTTAGCCAAGTGACTAGCCATGGTGCTTGTGGTTGTGTCCATGTCTTAGCATTTCCAGGTGCTCACCCACACAGATACAGGGAAGGCCTGGGAGTGGGCTTGCACAATCGGATGTAGGCCAGTGTAACTTCATCTTACAGAAATAAAAGGGATTTTCCATGTGGAGCTTTATAATCTAAATCGGCGTTGCATCAAGGGTGCTGGTCGGCAGCTACTCAGGTGCAGGTAGCAGAAAGGAGGCCCCTTCCCCCCACCCGCTGCCGGCGAGCCTGTGCCCATCGCCCAGGGGTCCGTAAGGCTGCCGGCACCGACCGACCGGCTCTACACGGGGACGGGGCGGTGAGCGAAACCCTCAAAGCACAGGCAGGCAAAGTACGCCGGGTGGGGTCCCAGAGAATTGCGGGAATCTCTGTCACATACTAAGTAGCAAGAAGAGGAGAAAAAGATGTTAGAGAAAGAAATAAACAAAAAAAGGTGAGGAGGCAGAAGAAAGAAAAACTAAGGGAAAAATAGATAGTACATCCTGTGTTTGCATGAACCAACCTAGAGCTATCACTACCACGAATTAACACAGTGTAAGCCTATGCGGTGATTGCAACTGGCTAAATAATTTTAACAAGCAGCTTCTTGAACTTGGCACACGCAATTCACATTGTACTGGCAAAGGCAATAAATGTCTTGTGCTACGTGAGCCCAGCCTTTAGTTCTCTCACTTGGTTTGTGTTAAATCAAAACCCTGACTGCAGTCAAGAAGAGCATCCTCTGGGTAAGAAGTGAATAAAAACTGCAAAGTGCTCCATCACTAACGAGCAGATTGCGTTACTAAAACAGCCATGAGTGTTGCGATGACATTTTCTTTTCCTCCCCCTGCATTTTTTTTCCTTTAAAAACTGGGTAATCGGGGTGTGAGGTTCCCTGTAACAGACAAAGGCCTAGTGGGAAGGTCTGCCATCTGCATTATTAGGTCACACATATGCACCATGGGAAGCTGACAAGATACTAGGGACCGCATAATGAACAAAACTTTTGTACTGTTAATACTTCCAGTGATTCATAAAATATTGATAGCAGTCCTGAATGTGTGGTGGCCAAGAAGGAGGCCACTTCACCCACCAGGAATGTGCTAATGATAGCACACAATAGGATTTATACTCGGAGAAATTCCTGGGAGGGGCAAGAGCTCCGCTTTTCGTATTTGCATTCAATGGCAAGAATAAAAACAGGTGGGAGAGCAGGAAGAAAGTCCCATCTTGAGCAAAAGGAGAGGGAGAGAGGGCTGGGTTGGGCACGCGTGCTCGGACTAGGCTGGGAGACAGGGATGAGGATGAGGGGTAGGGGTGTAAGACCAGAGCTCAGCTGTGGGCTGGGAGGTCCCTCTCAGAGAGGTGGCATTCAGCATTAGGCTGCTATTAGTTGAGTCATTCTTTAATTTACATGACCGAGATAGGCCCCAAAAGCCCTAAATGACAGGTAGGTAATAACCAGGCATCAGGCACACCCTAAACTGCATTTTAATTTCCTCTTTTGTGACTCGGCATCGAGAACACAACCACCTACTTTGCTGGAATAATGCACACATGCTCGCATTTTAAGCCTGTCGGGTGTTCGCAGTGAATTCGGGCGAGAGCAACAAACGCGAGATGCGTGTCTCCTGGGAGCACCGGCTCCGAGCGGGCACCTCCTCGGGGCTGTCAGCAGCCTGAGAGAGACCTGAGAATCACTCTGTGTCTCATCCAGCTCCTGGCTTGCTTCGTTTGATGCAGATGAGTAGTCTTCCTGAAGTCACCTGGCTACTCGCCTGAGTTTGCGAGCTGAGCGGCACGGGCAGGCAGCAAGCAGCGAGGCTCCCACCAGCGCTTGCTAAACTCGGGTTTCACAGTCAGTTCGACTTGTGCAAACCCATTGACGTGCCCCGAAGGACAGAAACTGAAAAATGTGGTGAGGGTTTTTCAGACAATGCTTGGAGTTTGAATCTAATATCTGCACAGTGCATGTTTCATGATGAAAAGTAAGCACTAGAGCGATTCTGTGGTGCTCAAATGGAGTTATGCATGCATTACAATTAGAAAATTAATACGTAGCTACTTGTAAATTCACTCAATAGAAAAAGCCAGCTTGGATATATGAAATCGAAAATAACATGTATACACTCCTGTCAAAGCATAAATTTTTTGTTTTTTCCTAATGCAGTGTAACCAGTCATGGCCAAATCCCATTCACTGAAGCCACCACAAGTCCACAGGTCAACACAGCCCAAGTTATAGTCTCATGTTTCCAGCCAGCAAATGATCTTTTCAATCCTTATTCTTGCTAAAATTGTGAATATAATATTTTACATGTCACTGGAGCAGTTTAAGACAAAGTCAGGTTTTTTCTTTCTTTTTTTTTTTTTTTTAATGATACATTTGGACAGAGTTAGAATGAAAGCAATGATTTCAATCAGGCTTAAGGTGTTGGTTTTGGTTTTGTTTTGTTTTAAAAAAAAGAGAGACTTACCTATTTGCAGTTGAAGAGTGATTTCTTTCTAAGCTGTTCCTCTGCAGTAGCAGGCAGTAGTTCTGCGTGTGTAGTGAAATTAGTGTTTATAAATGTTACTATAGTAACTGTATCCGTAGCCACAGGCTGGTAGACTTACTGTTCTGGTTATCTAGTGAGCAGCAGGTAAAAAGGAAGAAAAAAGAGACTTAGTATTGTAAGACAGCCGTGCTCTTGAGGATTCCCAAAGGAACTGCAGTAAAAGAATTTTTTGCCTTTATACGAACCAGTGCCTTACTGTAAGTAAGGCAGCAGTGTTTTTCCTATTAGACCCTCATAAACACACCATGCAATGTAAACAAATATTCGGGCATTTAACCAAAGTCAGTATCTGCTTCGCAACAACTTTCATCTTTGATTTTGCTTTAACGGAAGTAAAAACTTTTCAGACTTTTAAGGACCTTGAAGAATAAGCCTAGGCTGTGATCGTGTGAACACCCACCGGTGCAGCTTCAGACATAAATGCACGCTGAGTGGCCTTAGTAAACGTCAGTGGAGTTACTCACCCGCGTGAAAACAGTAAACGTATTTTCAGAATTGGAACTTGTAATTCGTTTCTATGCGGGTGTGCAAACTTAATGCGGAGTTAAATATCGTTAGCCTACCGTTTAAAGGAGAGGCTGGTGATTTTGGGCAGGAAAAAAAAGGAACAAAAAAAAAAAAAAAGAAAACAGAAAAAAACATATTGAACATATTGGGGGATGTACAGGCTACAGCAGCTCCCAGAAAAACTAGGAGTCTGTGTTCAGGCATGGACATTAAGTGGTCCACAGGAGCCAGTATGTTGTTCCAGATGCGCTCTTTGCTGCTAACGTTCGCTACCGAGGAGGAGTAGTGGGAAAGCTGAAAGTGAAACTAAGCAATAACAGTTTCATTTTCAAGTCGGAGAAGAAAGTAGAAACCTAACCGGCATAAAGAAAATGCAAGTAGAGAGGAGGCTGTTACCATACAGCAGCTATTTGCTATTTTAAAATATTATTCAGACACTTTTTAAAAAAAATAATTAATCATTCTCTCATCAATTTAAGAGAAAATAGATTTTTTTAATTTTATTTTTTTTTTTTAATTTTTATTTGTTTTTCCCTCTTTGCTGCCAAGCTGGGGGCAGCCACTGCCGAAGGCATCGGTTCCTCCACCTTAACAGTCCGTCTTAAAGCACCGGGGATGGCAGCAGCCATCTTACGGGTCGCTGTCACAGCTGCCTGGAAACCCAAAGTCAGCCCCGGCCTCCGCCGTCNCCAGAAACCCATACCCCCCTCCTTTTTCATGAAAATGCTACAGCGTTTTATTCCATTCTTTTTTTTTTCCCCCTAACATTTAATGAATACGCCGACTCGCCTTACGCTTGAAAATATCCCCAGGAGCCGAGAATGCAAGGGAAGAGGGAGACCACAAAGTGTTTTCTCTCCCCCCCCCCCCCCCCACAAAACCC
>VXBL01009404.1:209706-236181 GCA_013400195.1 Aramus guarauna
CTCCGGTGGATCCTGCTCCCCCCGGAGCTTTCCGGCCGGCAGTCGCAAAAATAAACCCCAAACGCGCCCAAGACGGGACCGCGGGGGAAGCGCCGCCCTCCTCCCGCCCGAGCCGGGCGGCAGCGGAGGGGTCCGTCCCCGGCGTCCGTCTGTCCGTCCTTCCGTGGGAGGCGGCGGCGGCGGGCGGGGCGGCTCCTGGGGCGGGCGGTAAGCGCTGGGATAACATCGCTGCCGCAGCTGCCCGCCGCGTAAACATCCCGGTGGGGAGCGGGGACACCCGCCTGCCCGGGGGGTGCGGGCCTCCCCGGTACCCGGCCCGGCGCGGGGGAGCGCACCCCGGCCGGGGGGCTGCCTGTCGGCCGGGGCCCGGCGGCCTCGCAGCGCGGAGCTGTTGACATCGCAAAAGCCGCTGCCCTGACCTGGCACCGTCGCCGGCCGCTTTGGCAGAGAAGCGAAGGGGCGCGGCCTTCGGGATTGGGAAAGTTGTGTCCCCGCCGGTCACGTACCGCAGACCCGGTGTCCGGGCCCGGTAGCGGGCACCGCCGCCCGCCTGCACCCTGCCCCTGCGGGGGTCTCTTCTCCAGCGCCTGCCCGGTGCTCGCTTCTCGTGTTCGGGAAAGCTGCCCAGGGTTTCCCTCCCTCCACCTGCGATTTCCTTCTTGGTGGGAGCAGCAGGACTTGTGTGTTTGTTGGAGCCTGGTCAGAGCTGTCACTCCCGCCTTCGGAGGTCTGTGACAACTGGCATTGTCGTCTGTGCGTGCGCACACGCGTGTGCCCCGAGCGTGGGCCTCTGGCTGCGCTGCTGCTGTCAGGGCGATTCCTGGATGCACAGCGGGTCTGACATGTTCAGATTGGCAGGGCTGATGTCAAATCTGCCAGTAATGCTTTCAGCATTGAAAATACCTGTTTGTGAGAAATGTCCATCTTATTTTCTCTGTTCCCTTACCTTGGAGGCCTCAAAAGGGGCCAACGTTAAGTGAAAGGCCAAACTAAATGCTAATGTACAGGAAGAACCATCGTACTATGGGTCTGCAGTCCTCTCTGGTGGCGTGAAGAGCTTTAACTGTATGCTGACGGCATGGCGCAATGCTGTCACGTGAGGGCAAATTAAGGAAGCCACACACATTTCAATTTCTTAGTTGTTCCCAAATGTGCAGGCACCTCCACTTCAGCTTTGGTGCATAGGTGGGACGTAGCAGGATTACACCGCTGCCAGGAAGTTAAAAGAGTAGCTAGTGTACTTGAAACTGGCGGCCCTCGCTGCAGGCTGGGTGGCATGGTCTGAAGCTTTCCCAGTGCCGACTCCTCTTTGCTCCCCCAAATTTTAATGTTACCAAGTCTTGCTGTTAAATGAAGCTGGTTGTGGGGTGGGTAAGATTTTCACGAGGTGTTAGAAGTGCCCGTGTGCGTGAATTGCTTTCTTCTTCCCTAGTCGGTTCTTTTTTCTTCCCCTGCTGTACCTCCAGGTGATCTTTGTGAGACCTGAGACGCTTTGCCCCAGAGAGGTACCTGTGCTGTGAAGAAGTGCAGGCAGCCTCCCCCCCTCCCAAACCCTTTGCTTGCTCCGGGACTCACCGGCCCCACACGTGCGCTGCCGCAGGTGCTTCGTTGGAAGGGAGACAAGGGCCATTTGGGAGTGGAGGAGGGCATGCCACGGCCCGCCACCGGCCCTTTCCCTCTCACAGGGCTCTGGTGGTGGGTACGGTGTGGTGACAGCTCGTACTGCTGGTGCTCTGCTGCGGTGTCCTTGCTGGCCCTCTTCTGTGAGAAGCCCAGTGATGGATGGAGCAGGACCCATGGCCAAGGGCACCCCAGGGCCTCTTCCTCCCCCCAGGATCTGGGCACTAAATGCTGCTCTGTGTTTGGATTAAAATGCAAAACTGACCTTTGCCGTTTCACTTCTCTTCAGTAGTTCAGTGGCAGGCAGCTTCCTTTCAGGTCTCAGAACAGAAGTAGGCAGATGGGAAGCTCCTTGTAAACTAATCAAGTGGCTTCTCCTGTGGGATAAAGGGGAAGGATGGAGCAGGGTGGAAGAGTGTGTGATTTTTCTTCCTGAACACCTGGCAGGTGCTCCAAAATGACACTGCTTGGCTTGCGACATTAGTGCTTTGCAAGAAACTGTAGCAGTGCAGAGTGTAACTTTGAACTTTTTCTTACTTTGGGTTGCAACTTCTCTGCCGTTTATTTTGCGTTTCTGTATGTGACCGCAAAAGAGCGAGAGAACGCAAACGCTCACCCCATCTCCAAAGGGGACATCTCTGTTCATTCAAGTAGTGGCCGTACAAGAATCTTGTGTAAATCTACGGAGAGCTTTACAAGTTGGAGTGCAGAAAATATGTAATGGCATCCTTAGCATTGATCGCCTTCTCCCACGTAAAATTTATTGTGAAATTCAGCACGCAGAATTTATTAGGGACTTAACCTCAGAGATGCTGGGAGTAGCAGGGGCAGGGACCGTATGTTCACTGGGCATGAAGAGCAGCAGCACAAGACGATGGAGAGGTCGGTGGCCGTGCAGAGGGTCTCACTGGTGACAGCAGAAATGCCACGCAGAAAAGGCAGGAAGGTAGGGTGCTCTGGGGTAGGGTGCTCAGTCCCCAATGGGGACCTCCTGGTCCTTCGGCGATCCTCTTTCTTCACGGGAAACATGGAGGAAGACTGCTGGCAAGGACATCTGCAGTAGGCACGTATTCTAAGCAGAATGAGAGTGAAGTTTAGGGAGCTGCTGCCCAGGCTAGAGAAACGCGGGTTTTATTGCTTTTTCGTGACAAAGAATGGTGACAGGAGAATTGTAGCTGTTGAGCTGCTCTGCTTGACTTTTTCCCCTGTGAGAAAAGGTCGGGCTGGAAGGGAGAGAACAGGCTCTTCTGTGTGAAAAACCCTTCTCAAATGCCCAAGTTTGTGTGTGCGAGGGGGGGGGGAGAAAGCACATTCTGAACAATAAGATATATATTGGGAGCTGGCACAGTTTTCATGACTTTAGGAGGTGCGCAGGAGTGCTGTATGCTGTGTGAGGTTTTGTATTTGGCACTTGCTATATCTGTGCGTGTATGAATGGCTGCATACATCGTTTTGGTTTTGTCCAGTGTGAAATTGAGCACGAGGCTTGCGAGCTTGCAGCACTTTTGTATGAAAGCAGCTTTGTGTGACTTACACACATAAATACATTTAATGAAGATGTAGGAGGAAGTCTCCTTGGCTTTTTTTCCCTATTGGTTTACAGTATGTGAAAATACAACTCTCACTAGGAGTTTTTCTTATAAACAGGTTGAAATATGTACTATTTTAGTACACCAAATTTTCTGTAAAATTGGTTATTTGTCACTGTATATATCTTACAGTGTTGCCTGGATGCTTATAAATATAATTAGAACACAGTAGCCTAAGGCATTTGCACAAGTAGCAGGGATTAATACCTACTTGAAGAAAAACCTTGTGCTTTAGATAACCCTTCTCACTCTCTTTCCACTTTGTTTATGATGAGATGACTTGGCCAAGGCCCTGCAGCAGGTGAGTGAGTGGCAGAGGTTGAACTAAAATCTGGGTCCTGGGCTCCAGACCAGCTGCTGACCCTTGGTAGAGGCATTTCTTCCACTTCTCATCCTAGAGTGACCTCTGTGGAGTTTTCCTGCTCCTACACATAAAAAAAAAAAATAAAAAAGAGTTCATAGGGTAAATATGTACCACTGTTTCCATAATAGAAGTCAGGAAAAACAAAATATTTTATAAAGTAGATTAAGATGAGGCAAACTTGGATGTATTACTGCTGGACTCTGTATAGGGTGAGTATTGCTCCTTGAAGCTCAGCTGGAAAAGTTGTTTTCTGCAGAGGTGTATAGGAGACGTACAAGACATCTAAAGTTTTCTTACGATTGTTTTCATAGTGGGTTGAATCTGTTTTACAGTGTTTTACAGGCCCAATTAAAGCATCTTCCTTTAAATTAAACAGGAAATCTACTATTAACTTTACAAGGTGGGAACTAGGCACCTGTTATTAATAAAAGCTTTATATTGTAGCCTACATCTATTCTGTAAGTGCAACTGGAAAGTACAGGGAATAAAATACTTGGATTGACCAAAAAGTGAAGAACATGCCTTTAGAGCTGAACATTGAATGGATTATTTTGTATTGGTAACGACAACTGGTTCAGCTAATTTCCTGATACGTATGAGTGGCTCTCCAAGCGGTGCCTAACTGTCTGGTTGCTGGATACTGGACATTTGAGTAGGAAAAAATACGTATTTTGAATTCATCATCAATGTATTTGTTTGATGTCCTTTGTTAAAAGCATCAGTTTGAGATTATTGCTTGCAGGGAAGAACTTATAGGGTGTCTTACACTACTTTTGTGTTGGGAGGAAGAATATTTTCTCTAGACTAATTATACTTGCTGGAAGTAGAAATATCTGTAATGTTGTGTATATATATAATCTGCTGAGTCTGCTCTGCATCTCGGTCACTAGAGAGGGCAACCTGTATGATTTTGGGATGGAAATAGAGCCCAGCACAACAGCTGTAAAACTCAGTTTTAAAACTCTTGGAGTCTTTTACTTTGTAATTAAGTTAGCTTGAAGTTTGCATGGTCCTGTGCTCATTTCCCTATCCGAAAAGGGGAGGAACGTTTTAGTCCATAAGTTACTGTAACAGTTTTCACTTATTCATTATTCTTTAGACACCTGAAACCCACTTAAAAGGGGCCGAGATGTGCAATGTTGTAACTTTCAGGTGCTTCCTTTTAAAATAAAAATGCTAGTAATGTGCGTGAATATGTGCTGTATTTTTTCACTGCCCATTTTTGACCTGCTATCAGTACATTCAGTATTTTAAAGGAAACGGTAACTTTAGTTTGTTCAGAGTTGCAGCTTTCACTGCCCAGAGCTACCGGACAATTTGGTTTCCCACGTTGTAATGCTCCACCTAACATGGAAGGGGTCAAAAAATTGTTGAAATTGTATTGTACAGTGCAAAATGTACATAATTTCTGCACTGTTTGTTTGTTGGGTTGTTTTGATTTGTGGTTGGTTTTTTTTTTTTTTGGGGGGGGGGGCNTGTGCTATTTTTTTGTGGGTTTTTTTTTTTTTTTTTGGGGGGGGGGGCAACAGTGTGTAATCGTGTTTTATTATACTACACTCATCCAATTTATTAAAAGCCGCCAATGAAGACGCAATGTTTATGATGCCTGGGCTTGCAAAGATGACAGTCATTACTTTGCAGGCTTCAGTAAGGCAGAAGTTCCCAACTTTCTCCAGTGGCTTTATCAAAGCTCTGCAGATGTCCCAGAAAACAAGGCTGCAAGGACTGGATGTACTAGTTCAAATGCTTCTTTTCCTTCCTCCCCTCAAAACTGTTTTGATCTTAAATTAAGTTTTTGCGGAGGTGAAGTCATACTTTATTTTCTAATGAAAAGCAGATGAGTGACATTAAAGAAAAAAAAAAAGAAAAAAGAAAGGAAAAAGCTGAAGATAGTCAAAGAAAGGACTGAATGAACAAAACGCTGTGGAAGACTGAACTCAGCAATTTAAGCCACTGAGGAATGCACATTGCGTATTCACTGCAAAAATACTTGCACTGTCAACATCTACAATGAGAGCTTAGTTTTAAAGAGGACCTTTTCGGGTTGTTTCCCCTTGGTTAACAGAACATTTATGCTGATCCTGGTGTTTTATAGAGAGATTAATGAAAAAAACCCACCCTAGTAGTTGTTGGAGAGAGGTCTCTGGAATAATTTGAACAATACAAATTAACATCTGCTTCAAAAAGATCTGGCAAGGAAATACTACCAAGGGCAGAAAAAAATCTGTCGTTGAACACGCTGTTTTTATTCTTCTGTGGGTGGGTTGATACTTATTTTTGGCAGTTTAACTGAGCTGTTATCACGATTCGTACATCTGTTTGTTTGCATCTTTGCTGTTAATTATTGTGTGACACTAAAGTTTGTGGAGTTACTCACTGTTTATAGTTTTTAGGCTTGATAGTAAATATTGTGTGGTGAGCTTCTGTGAAATACTGCTTCCACTTGGAGAAAAACATTCTCAAAAAGCTTGTGCCTAGTTTGAGTTTTTTTTGGGGGGGCATGTTTCATTGTGGTATGATTTAAAGCAATTAATAAAAAGCATGACATTATGTCAGTAATTTACAGTGTTGAACATTTGTCCAGACAGCTGCATGGAGAGGATCAAATCTTACTTCCCTAAAATAATATTCAATCAATTCTTGTTTGAGAACTTCTTTACGATTGTCTCTTGAATTTTCTTTGGCAATAATCTCATTTTCTGACAGGTTGTTTTTTTTTTTTTTCCTCCTGTGACAGTTTCCCTATCCTTGTCTTAACTGAAAAAAAACTTCCATGGCTAAATTGCCTCTCCCACAGAGCAAATGTGGATAGCTTATTTGGCATTGGTTTTGTCTAGCTCAAGATGCTAATTGAAAGTGTGGTTTCACATTATCTTTTCTCCAAAGTCCCCACACCAGGGCAGTCCTTGGTTCGCAGGTGTCACTCAATCACTGATCTCTCTTTCTAGTCATTAAACTTTAAGAGGTCCTGTAGGTCTGGGTAACAAACAAAAGTAAAACTGGCTCGGTGCCTGTGAAACTGTAAGAGACTGTTTCTGCTGGAAAATAACATCAAGCCTTCTTCATTTCTCTGCCAATCATATTACTCATAGAAAACATGATAGAAAAATAACATAAAATTCACCATGAATCCTTCCAGATTGCATTTTATGGGTCTTTAAAACATTTTTTTTTTTTTAAATCTTCCTTACATTCCATGGTGAAGCCTCCCTGATGCCACATCATAGCTCCGTGGGGTGGCAGGCAGTCTGCACCACGCACTGAGTTGGGAGACCCAGGGGGTTCAGGCGACGCAGGTTGTCCCCCTTCCAAGGGAAGGACGTGGAAGTGGTTTTGCTGGGCACTTGCAGGTGGATTTCTGAGTCATCCTGGTGGCTCCAGCTGCTGACAATGCCACTGACATCCCTTCGTACCTTCCATACCGCCCCACGCGCAGGCAGAGGCCGTGGCACCTGGGGCCAGGAGCCCAGCTGGATAAAGGCTTAAGCATTAGAGATGGTAAAAACATCGTGTGGTGCTCAGCAAACTGCAGGCAGCGGTTTTCTTGGTGCTTAGGTTGCTGAATACTGAAATTAGTTTGGAAGAACAATTTACCATCCATCTACAAAGCTGTCAGTCTCAGGAGCTGTCAAGCTGTGATCCTTTCTGCTTTTCCTGGGTGCTTCTTCTTTGGGTAAGATGGGATTTGGAAACATAAAAGGAAAATGAAATAGATTCCTGAAATAGATTGCATTAAATATATTCAGAATTGGTTTTGAAAAATGGCACATTAGTACTGGATATATTAACATCACGATTTTTCCTATGAAGGTTGTTTCAGTCATAAATGTTATGCAGCCGTTGGCATACTTTCCTCACTGAGGTCTTGGCACTGCAAATTCATGAGTGTCTTGTTACAGCCCAGTGCACAGATATCTCTGAACAGTGGAAGAGCACTCTTTTCTTCTGATTAGGATTTTCACCTATGGACATGAATGCTGTTAGAAGAAATTTACCATCAAAATAACTAAGATCTTTTGGCTATGCAGAAGAAAATCCCCTCCTATAAAGCTGCTCTTTGGATAACTAGAATCAGGACTTTCAACTTCTGAATGATTTGAAACACGATTACTCAAGTCATAACCTCTCCCTTCATGGTCAGTCCTTTGAGCTGCGGTTACTGAGCGTAAATAAATTTTCCAGGGCAAGCAGCAGGTTTCATTGGTAGTGTCACCGTCTTTGGCATCCCTTGCTTTTGTGGCCAAGCCTTGCTTTAGGCAGCGTTCTCCAGCGGGGCAGTTATTGTCTGCCGATTTCAGTATGTAGTTAGCCCTGCTTGGGTTGTCGTGGGCTTGGGTTTAGTTGCGTGATTCCGTGGTGCCGGTATAGCTGATAAGGCAGTGATAAATGTGTTGCCTGTTAGGTAATGATTTAAACAGAAACAGGTTAAAACCGTCTCGATGGCTGGATCTGTACGTGTTGATATACCAGTAAATGTTTGAACGCTTTTTTCATATAGGAGCTAGAGCAAGGGCTTTCTGTAAAGGAATTAGCCAGAGTTTGTGTAGGTATTTTCCAGAGTATGATTTGCTTACAAGAACTGTGTTAATCTCTCTATTTGGGGTGCTATTCTGATTATTTCTAGAAAGTAAAGTCTAGCTGTATGGTAGGTAAAAAAAACAAAATCAAACAAAGAAATAACAACAAATCACCCTGAAAATCCCCCCCCCCTTCCGCCTCCAACATCAAAACAAAACAAAAAACCATCTTGAAATTAATAACGTTACCTTTTATTCTTTGGAAATCACGCAGTCTCAGCAAGTTCCTGGTTTTGTTTTGTTTTTTTTTTTTTCCCCGCTATTGATCGATACCCTTTTACTTCATTTTCAGGCTGAGGAATCGTGTAAATGCAATGGCTGGAAGAACCCCAACCCGCCCCCCACGCCCCCCCGGGCAGAGCTGCAGCAGGCGGTGGTCAGCCTGGCAGAGCCCTGCCGCAGCTGCGGCCACGCGCTGGGTAAGCTTTTGCCTTTCTCCTGCAGTCCACCCGCTTACACCCAGAAGTTTCCACTCTTGCGAGACGAAAAGTCAAGGTGTTGTGCCAAGACCTAGAAATGGGGGTTACGATCGGACATAAATGTCAGTAACTTAGATTAAAATATGTCGGGGAATATCCTAAAATGAGTTTTGAAGAAATTGAACTAAGGTACAACTTTGAGCAACCCAGACATCTTGAGTTCTTAAAATGCAAAAGCACTGTTAAGCTACGCCTAACAATTTCAATACTTTGTGTAGCAGAAGCAGTAACCTCACAGTGCTTTATCTGCCAGCTGCCTTGCCACATGGATGACTCTCTCCTGCAGGCTGTATTACCTTTTCTTACTATAGAATAAACTATAAAATATTCTTGAATGCTGCTAAAGTACGTACTCTTACCTCCAAAAAGAACTGCAAAGAGTGCTGGGGTTGTACGTGTTAGCATTATCTACGTTAGTGTGCAGACGGCTGGCGTATCTGGGAAGCAACTGCTCAAAATCCACTGTTAAATACTGTTGTGTATGTGACGCCTGTTTCTTCAGACTAATAATAAATCATGTTTTGTTACGCACATAGTCTGAAAGAGAGGGAATCACTATTATTTTTTTAAGAATTTATGCTTATCCAAAATAATAGGTGATGACTTTTTCTGTATACATTAGCCAATATTGACTAAAAACTGAGCTAAAATAAAATTCAGAATTAATTGAGAAGAAGCAGTTGCTATTTAATTTTTTTGTTGATGTCCAAAGCTTAGGACAGTGAAATAAGAAAAAAGAAAACTAAAACCTTCGCAATCAATCGTTTATGTTTTTACTTTTGAAAATAATATCTTACTCTATGTAGAATACCTTTTTTTTTTTTTTTTTAAATTAGGATTTATTTCTATTTCTGCTCTCTTTTTATGCTTTCATTACATTTGGTCTATTTCTGGGCTTTTCACCAGATTTTTTGTGTTTCCTGGTATCCCAAATGTCTGGGTTTGCTTGTAGGAGAACATTAACACAAATGCGTGGTGTCACAGAAAGTTTGGTCCCTGTAGCCAAGTTAGTTTCAACTTTTCATCACGCAGCTTCTCTGTGCTGCTTTTGGCTTTGCAGTTAGGGTAGCTTGTGTTACCCAGGCCTTTCAGTCCTGGCCTTTGAAGAAAGAGATTTTTCTCTCTTTTTTTTTTTTTTCTTCTTCTTCTTTAAATCTTATGAGATGTTGTGTCTGTCAGTTCCCCGTTCGTCAGCAGGATTTGTGGATGGCTATGTATTTTGTAGAAAAACTCAGCTCCTAAAGGCTGCGACTGTTTTTGGTCTATTAAAAACAATCTTATATTGCTCATTAGCTAGGGAACCAGGGAAAACCGGTACTGTAAACCCAGTACCAGTGAAATTGTATATTATGGGAACAAAATGTATCTTTATCTGTCGCTGTTTTTAGAAAAGGTGGAAAAGTTGGGTTTTTTGGAAAAGTTTCGTATTCTGCTGGCTGCGGCTAATGAGGATGATTTTTCATTTGAAATAACTGAAATGAGTTGCTGTCTGCTTCCTCGTGCTACTGGCAAAAATATGTCTTTCAGCGCTGTTTTCCGAGATAATTCTCCTATTCGTCTCCTCTAAATGAGTGTGTTCCCGCTGAATGCCTTTACACCAGACTGACCACAAGGTGTGCAGGCTTCGGGTTATCATCTGGGCTGCATTTTCTCTACCTAAGAGACCTGTCGAAATAGCGGTGTAGAAATTCCTGTACTGGTTAAAGCCATACCTGGTGTAAAATGTAGGATATTCGGGCTTTTTGCATTTTTTATTATTATTTTCTTCCAAAGGTAATCCTAGACGTTAGTCTTGCTTAAGCCATCTCTTTTTGGGTGTATGGTTCAATCTTCAAGCCAGTGCAGTTTTTAGTGCATAAATATGTTTGGCAGTACGTATTAGCTTATTGAGCTTATTTCTGTCTACCTACCTACAATTTGTATTGTCTTTTGTATTCTGTCTACTTACCTACACTTTGTATTCTTCTGTTTGTGGCTCAACCCCGCAGCTTGGCTCTACACTGGGTTTTTAATGAATATTTCTTTTATTTGGGTAATGTATTGGGTCACTACCATAACACTGAAGTGGCGGCTGAATTGTGTGCAGAGAGAATTCACCCAGCCTCAAGACCGGTGTTACATAGACAGAGGCTCTTTTCTCTTATATTTAATTGTTTTTTCCTGTGTTACAGGGTGCATTTTCCTGTTGGTGAACATTTTCAGTCTTGAGGCACTTTGAAAACTGGTTAATTAATGTGTTAGTACACTATGTACACACTCAGTCTCTTTTTTCTCGTACTGTCTTCGGTTCCTGCTATGCACCTTCCCGTAGAGTATTTGCGCATTTCTTGGTTTGCCTGTTCTATATACGTTACTGGTCGCTTTTATGTGCACACTGATTTTGAAGTAGACTGTGGACACATTCCTCATTAGTCTTATTTTCTAACTACTTCTAATTCATTCACTCAAGTACTTGCTTATTGAAGTTGCACAACTAAAATAATAAGCTTGCTATTTTTCAGGTCTTCCTATCATTGCATTGGCTGTACTCTTTCTGCTTGCTTTCTTCGCAACCGCCTGCAAGCAACCTATACTTGCCATTTATTATTTTTTAATTTATTATTTTTTTGCAAGCATAACAGCAGCTGAGGAAGGATGTGCCAGTTGGGCAATGCAGATGAATGGGACTGTGTAATTCCAGTCAAGAATAACATGGTATTTGATGTCAGTGTACTAAAGCTTTGATTTTAATAAAAGGTTTACTAATGAATTCCCACAAGAATTTGGGAATGGGCTGGGAACGTCTGAAGAAAGCTAGTTTGTTGGGCTGATGTACAAACATATGTGACTCTAATGTAAATGATGACCCATAGTAAATACATGCTGGTAATATATTTGTGTTATTTTTAGATTCACAGTATGGGTAATAATTCTGTAGTTTAATGAAATGTTTAAGTGTAGCCACTAAGTAGTCAAGGTAACTTTCAGTATTGTTATGAAAACTGCATGGAAATGGCTTCTTATGCTGATGTTTTATTCATCTGTTAGTTGAGTGCAAGGTTTCTTTAGTATGTTATCAAATCCTAATGCAGTGCTCATCTAGGAGGGAATTTATTACTTTTACAAGATCGGAACAGACAGCTGGGAATATTAAACCTTCATATCTGGCTCAAGGACAGAAATGAAATCATTTTATTCTGCCCAGAATGCTGAACATTTGTCCTTAAAGAAAGCCTGTGATGGCTTTCCCTGTTCAGTTCTGAGCATATGCTCAGAACTTAAGACATGATATTATGAATGTTCATTTAAGTGGAAATGATTGTTGGCATCTTCTTAATGTTCTGAGCCATGATGTCCCTTTTACTTGAAGCTGCGTGAATTTATTGAATTTAAACATTTTGGCAGGTGTCATACCAAACTTTCTAAAACAAACCATCTTTCCTGGCTGGCCAGTAAATGTGATCGTTTTCAAGTCAGATGTTATTTCTCTCCTTAAGGAATCAGATTTATGCTGAAAATTTCTTACCAGTCCTAATCACATTGGCATATCTAAGAAAATATAATCATTATTTAAGAAGTAAATATTGATAAAAGTTATTAAAATAGATAAAAACTGATATGCCCAGCCTTTTAAATTTATTTTTTTTTTCTTGTAGAGGATATTTTCTTGTCCTTTCAGAGGAAAGGATATGCATACCATGTACTTTGGCCTGGAGTCAGTGAAGATGGTTGCTTTTTGTAATGCAAATATCTTCTTTCTGGGAATTGACTTTTTGTTTTAAATTGCCTTCTCTCTTCCTGGGGCCTGTTGTTCAAACCAGCTTGAGATGAATGTCCCACTTCACCTGTACAAACTTCAAGCATTTAAAAATTACAAGTGTGGAACTGTATTTACCTTTGGAGATGATAAAAGGCAGTTCGTCACTTGGAAATTATGATATGTTGAAAGATGCTTTTTTGTAAACTTCTGAACAAATGAGCACGTACAATCTCCAAAAGCTTTGTTAATGTAGAGTGCACAAAGCGTAGTTTCAACCTAACATGGTATGAAAGTAAGACACTTAACTAATAATCTCCAGTTTAAAACAAAACACCTGTTTATGGAACTGATTTTTTTGTTTTGTTTTTTTAGTCTTCACAGTATAAGGTGCTACTTGCATCAACACCTGGATTACCTAATTTATGGGAATTATGGATTTATTTTCTTTACTCACAAAACCGTGTCTGAAAAGCATAGTTCTTGGACAAAATTGTATGTATATAGTTACAGATTGCAACATATTAATGCAGACAGGAGTTGTGTGGTCTGTTTTAAGTGTTAACAGACGCTGTGATTCCAACCAGCCGTTGTTCCTCGGCTGTGGGAATTACCACCACTGGACTACCTTTACAAATTGCTCCGATGTGACACATGTTTCAGTTACCGCTGATAAGATGTTCTGTTTAAATAGGTTATTACAGGATCAGTGCCTTTACCGTTAGGGCTTAGTTTGAGATATCCCGGGGAATACTTGTGCTGTTGATGCTTTTTACAGGTTTGGATTTTTATTTCGTTTAGCTGCTCACGTTTCTCACCTGGAGAATGTGTCTGAAGAGGAAATGAATAGGCTCCTGGGGATCGTATTGGATGTGGAGTATCTGTTCACCTGTGTCCACAAAGAAGAAGATGCAGACACCAAGCAAGTTTATTTCTACCTGTTCAAAGTAAGCTCAACTCATGTAGTAGCTTCTCAGGTTTTTCGCTCTCTCACATAAACCGATTTCACTGCCCCCATATACTGACTTCATCTGGTGAGATGTTTTCCTTTTCTGGTGTGATGCTCTAGTGTGAGCTAGGCGTTGTACCGTGCCTTGTTCCAAAAGACATCCAGGTGGTTCAGGAGCTGACCCTGAGTCCCGTCCGTAAACTGTGCATGCAACCGCCTGCAAGCCTTACCCTCTTCAGGTTTTCGTGGGGAAAAGTCAGTGGACGGAGATGCTAACTTAACTGCCCACACGTGCTCAGAGAGGCCTCTTGGACACATTTCAAAGATACGGAGCAATTCACAGTAAAGTTAAGCAGCTATAAATTTAGATGACTAAGCAAGCAGATGTATAGCCAGGAGATTTTCAACGCTGCTTGCAGTGTGTTGCGCACCTGTGACTTCCATTGACCCTATGTATGCAAATATACTGATTTTTTAAAAAATGTGTATATTTTTAACAGCTGTTGAGGAAGTGCATTTTACAGATGGGAAAACCTGTAGTAGAAGGATCTTTGGAAAGTCCTCCATTTGAGAAACCTAGCATTGAACAGGTAAACAGCCAACATGTGGGTTTGGTTTGTGTGTAGGTTTTTTTATTATTATTTGGTGTTTTTTTGGGGGGTTTTGTTTGTTTGTTTTGGCATTATTGTTTTTTCTTTGGTAAACGTAGGCACTGGTTTTGAAAACATGGCATTATAGGCAGTTTGAAATGTTTCTGCATATTTCTTAGGACAAAGTAAGAGACTGTAGCAGATGTCTGCTGCTTCTCCTTTAGTGTTGGTACAATAGTTACATTATTTGACTTCTCTCATCCTTCATCTTATGCTTTAATGAAACTGACTTTTCATGGTTTTAGAGAATGAACTTAAAATATTACTTTAATGTGTGGCAGTTCTAATCTTTCTTTGTTTCAAGTGATGAAAAATGCTGTTGAAGTTTTGAAATCCAATATTAAAATGACACTCGTCTTCTGTAAATCAATGAAAATGTTACAATCCAATTCAGTGAGATCATAGCCTTCTCTTTCAAAGGGTACCCAACAAAAAACAAAGCTGAAACCAAAGAATAACTGAGGCTTTTGTAATTCAGTGGATAAAGAACATGACAAATTCAGATTTTGGTAAAGCAAGCTCCTGAGAATGCACTTTTGGCACACGAGTGGGCCCATTAGCTCACATACCGCGCTGAAACAGGAGCTCAGTGTTTTCCCATCAGTGTATGAATGGATGCTCTATTGTTAAACAGGATATTTTAAATGTGAAGACTGTTATGTATAGTAATTATTTCCTTGCAACTCTGACTTCTTACAAGTTAGGAAAATCAAAACACTTTATTGCTGAATTTCTGGGAAGTCTTCACCTTAAGTTCTCCTTTAGTTTGAGTATAAACAAAGAATAAGTGTATGTAATCCCCATACAATTCTAGTCCTTAAAATATACTCTTAAAAAAGTTTTGTACAAGTTAATTTTTTGTCACATTCTTAATACTGTTGAATTTGCTTAAGAAAGTAAAGCATAGATGTGAAAGGGTAATTCTTTTTTAATTATTTTTAAATAATTTCCCCTTAAAATAGACAAATATTTATGTATTGCAGCACTTTTAGTCACATATTTTAACTATCTTCAGTAGATATTTTTTTTTAAGTAGACAGTATACGAAGTGCAATGAACTGACATACTTGTGAAATACTGGCACTTCTTGAAGAAATAATATGATGTGCAGACACAAACTTAAGCAGAAGTCCACAAGCCATAGTTTACTATTGAAAAGTGGCTGGAGAGGTTTTTTTGGTGCTACTTGGTTACAGAGGAAATAAATCATGCAGCACAATTATCAGCAAAATTGTGCATCTGCAAGCATATAGAAGAAAGTCCCCTGGATCTTTCTCTATTCCCTGACAAAATTTTTTTTTATTTGAAAAGGAAGGAAAAATGAAGAATTTTCCTTCTCCCCCTTTAAGTCAGCTGCTGGAGGTGGAGAGAATAAGAACATCTGGGTGTACCTGCGGCTGTGTACGGGAGAACCAGCCTGTGGCAGCTGCATGGGTAGCTGAGCAAAGAGGTCATGGTCTCCCGTATTTGTTTTCTTTCCCATGTAATGCGAGTTCAGGGTTAATAAACATAAACTGAGGAATGTTCAAGGACACTCCTGCAAAAATTATGGCTAAATAATTAAATGTAGTTTTCTTCTGTTTCAAGGGTGTGAATAATTTTGTGCAGTACAAATTTAGCCACTTACCGTCAAAGGAAAGGCAAACGATAGTGGAACTGGCTAAAATGTTTCTGAACCGCATTAACTACTGGCACCTGGAGACACCTTCTCAGCGAAGACTAAGGTCACCCAATGATGATATTGCGGGTTATAAAGTGAATTATACCAGGTAACGCTACTTTTGCTTGTTATAAGTCTTGCTTACAAATATGGCGTGTACATACTTTGGGAATACAGCGGTACCTATATGCCATAGATGCACTTTGTGAATTTTTGGCAGTCGTGGAGTTTATGTGAAAACCTGAGGATTTTAGTGAGACCATATCAGAGTTTCACATGCATCCTTGTGTTTTGAGAGGTGTGCTTTATCAGCCAAGAACAGGGAGTAGAGGTCATGAACATCTGTATCTAACAACACTTTTGCATGTCCCATGTTTGCAAAGTTGCTCTCAGCCTTCTTAAGATATGAGCCTCATGTAAGATCCTTATTTCATGTACTAAAAATTCAGGCAATTTGTTATTCAGCTTACCCCGCCCCCCCCAAAAAAAAAAAAAAAAAAGAAAAGATATGATAATGTTACTTTTTGTAAAGCATCACAGTTTGAAACCAAATCATGGAAGATTTGCAAAATTAAAATATTTTCATGAGTGCTTGAATGCTAAATGGTGAATAGATATTAGTAGCTTCCTTAAAATGATAGCTCTTGTTATTACCTTTTAATACATTGTCAGAATTCAAAGGAACAACTTAGTCAGTGGGAGGAGCAGAGCTAGGATAACAAGCCGAGTCTCTCTTACTTTTGCTTTTCCAATAACAGCAGTGCAATGCCTTTTCCAGTTAGCGCAGCGGCAGCAGCTGAGGTTCCTGCCGGTGCAGGCACCAGTTAACGTGCCGCCTGTGAGCGCAGGCAGCAGTCGGCTGAGGGCTCTGTCAGCACACCTCTTCCCAGGAGCGGCCAGGAACGCTGTTCCTGGCTGAGGATGAGCACCGCCGTCCGCCTGCTCTCCTGGTGGCCTTTCCCCTGACAAACCTCAGCTCCATGAAGGAGAACAGCAAACCCTGGTGTGAGTTGAGACTGTGGCTGGTGATACAGCAGACCACACTGTGTCTGTGTCTGACCAGGATGCTCTCAGATGACCTGTCAGCTCAAATAACTACCTGGCGTAAAGGACAGTTACTGATAATCCACAGGGCTCCTAAGACCACGTTTGGTGGGTGTTTGACCTCCATTTGTTTGTGATATAGGTGTCAGATGGCCAGGGTTGGTTGGAGTCAACTTTTATTAGGAATCGGTAGCTAGCATTGGCTCAGGTTGGTGACTTCTGTGGTTTATCGTTTTGTCACTTGTAGTTTCTCAAACCTTCCTGCCTGCAGTCCCTGAGATTCCCTCCAACCCAAAATGCCACCTCTTTCCATGAGATCTAACCTGTCTTTGTGAGCTTCTCTGCGGTGTTCGAGGCACTGCCTGGGGGGCTGAGGAAGCCGCTATGTGCCATGGGTGCATCTCATGAATTCTTGCAGTCACCAACTTGATCTGAAAAACCAGATAATTTGAGTGAAACTATATCAGTTTCACATGCATCTTTGTGTTTTGAGAGGTGTGCCTTATCAGGCAAGAACAGGCAGTAGAGGTCAGTGAACAACTGTATCTCACAACTCTTTTGCAACTCTTGTGTATGCAAAGGTTAAGATTAAGTTTGGGAAAGCATTTTGAGACAGGCTGTACTTTGGGTCTGGATGAGAAAACCCATGGCAAGATCCAGCACAGTCTGTTTGCATCCAAATCTCAACATTTTCTTTTCATTGTTGAGGCTTTCATAGTGGTTGTGGTCTGATTCTGCTGAAGCTACTGATACCGTTGTCTGTCACTTACATGCAGATACCAAATCTTCTTTATAAAATTAACAGATATCGTGACCTACATAGTCAATGTACTCCTGATTTACCTCTTCAGTACTGGGATCCCTTTTCCAAGAAGAATAACATGACATGCTGTATTTTCATATGTACTACTTAATGCAGAACTCATTATGGAGGGAGTTACTGGTAAATGAGAGTATCAAGCCAGGGTGCAATGGGAAAAAGCCAGCTGGTGGGAGACCGGGGTGGGAGTCCAGTTGGATCGGGATGGAGCTAGTTAAAAGTGTCACCTCTTTTGCCTCTATGTGGGGAAATGTAGAAGTTTAAAGAAGGGAAAATGGGCCAGGCTAAGGGTCTTTGGAGTTGCAGGCAGAAGACGTGGGAGGCTGAATGAGAGAGCTGTGGAGGGAATCCCTGACATCAACGCGAATTTTATGCGATCTAGGATTATTGTCTGGAACAAGAGCACTTTGTGGAAACTAGACTGCAGAGAAGAAGAATATATGGAGACTTAAAAGTACTTGGCTGTCATTTCTTTAAAAAACTGGGCAATATAAACGCTGCTTAATTCTGTCCAGACTTGATGTGGAACTGATTTATATGGTCATATAGCTCTCAGCTGTGTTATAAATGATGTGGGTAGTGGTTTTATTGCATTAATTCATATGTTAGATGGTGATAATTATCTGGCTTTTTTCCCCTTTACAGGTGGCTTTGTTACTGCAATGTCCCTCAGTTCTGTGACAGTCTACCTCGGTATGAAACCACCCAGGTTTTCGGTAGGACATTACTTCGCTCTGTTTTTACTGTAATGAGACGGCAACTGCTGGAGCAGGCCAGGCAAGAAAAAGACAAGCTTCCTCAAGAGAAACGAACACTAATCCTCACCCATTTTCCAAAGTAAGGGGTCACAATGTGCCTGCATTCAAGGTTAACCAATAATACGCAAGTTTGGCATGGAAATGGAAAAAAATTATCTGCAGCTTAAAGCATTTTTTCCTTTTATTCAGTAACAAGTAGATACTGCAGCTTTGTTTTCTGCCATAGCTTGAACAAGTGTATTTTATGTACACAACCGCTTGTATTACTTTGTTGTGGGGCTTTATATAAAAATGATAATTCATCTTGCTGGGGCATCGTGCTTATTGCTTATTAGCAGGTATTGTTGGTCACTCACTTCTTTTTCTGTAGTACTTGGAAGCAACATAGGTCCAGATCTCCAAAAACATGCTCACTTCTGCTTTTTGTGATGGAGCAGTAAAAAGGGGAATGTTGTACTGGTGTTTCTATACACTTAAGAATTTCAGTTTAATTCAACATTGTAATAGGCACAAAGTAGTCACCGCACCCCCAGAAGAAATGTGTTTATTTGACAAAGAGAGTAGAGAGTATAAAACTCCATCAGTGAATCCTAAACTCAGGAATTTCATATTGACTACTTTTTCCAGTACTGGAATATTGATGACGATCTCTCACAATTAAAGAACACTAATTACATATTGGGGTATCTGGGAGAACTACTTGTCTCAAAACATGCTCAACTTTGACAGTCCTGAATTTCAAACATTTTACTGATCGTTAAGGAGGTGGTGGTGACAGGATCATTCATTGTATGCTTCCTGTTAAAATAGTGTATCACTTCAAAAATATCCTTATTTTGTGAGGGTAGCTTGGTTCTCTAGCCCGTATTTTAAAAGTCTGTCCGACTTGTAGGAACCGAACCTGCAGGGGACGTGGTGGCACTGATGCTATGCAAGTTACCGTCTGGGGCTAGAGTTGGGCTAGTGCTCAAGGGGAATGAAAAACAACATGAGCTTTCCAAAGCTGGGTAGGAACTTTCTAGGATTTGTTGCTCCTACTATTATTAATAGTGCCTTTTACTTTGAAGAGTGTAGACTGTCTCTGGGGTAGACTCTTATGGATCCAGGAATGTTCGTGTCCATCTGGGAACAGGAACGTGATCTGGCCCTGAAATAGGTATAAAAAAGGATTTACCACCGTGTTGGTACAAGGAGCAGATTTGTGGAGGAAGGAGGTGTGCATACACCCCTATGTTTCCACTGCCTTTTCCAGCCTAGATAAGTAATTTGAAAAGCATTATTATTCACTGCAGTTCCTTTTAATATTCTGCTGGGGGAAAAAAGAAAGACAAGGACTGTTTGCTGATGATCTGTGGGAAATACGAATAATGTTTTAAATCTTTTATGGGCTGTACTTGTCTGAAGCATTTCTCTCTCTGCTGGCGTTACGCGGAGTGAACCCAGCGAAGGAGCTGTGGCTCAGAGCACGGAGCCGGTGCCTGGCTTCAGTGCGGGGCTCCCGGCTGCTCCTTCCTGGGCAAAGGGAGCACCCACAACTTAAGTCTCTATGTACCTAGGAAACAGTCACCAAGGAGTCTGAATGCAGAGCATCTGTGCTGCCTGTAAATGTAGCCTTGGCTAAAGTTGAATTTGTGCTTTTGCTCCATCACAGATGGTCAAGTGGCTGTTACAAACTTTTCAGCTGTTATCAGCTGTATAGATCACCGCGCATTGCTGTGCTTAGGTACAAATGTCCTATATAGAAAATACAAGAGTAGGACTTGATCCTGAAAATCCTTATCCTCTTCAAGAAAGTCTTACTCAACAGTCCTCTTGGTTTCAGCTAGACAGTTTCATACATATAGATGACTCTAGAGAGTAAAAAATGTGCTGCGTCAACTTCTGGTCTGAAAACCCCTTTTGTGCAACATAGGATATGCAGCTATCTTGCTCCTGAAAGGGAATTGATGTATTAGCCCTGTGAAGGCAAGCGTGCTGGATAGTCTGATCTGTGGAATTTCTCTCACAGATAATAATGCCAAGAGAGGTTTAAAATCCATGCTGCTTCTGTAAGTGTACCAAAGTAAGATTAAAAATACTGTTACGAAAGCACAAACATGCAATTAAATGTTACAGTAGCACACTTAAAGGAATGAAAATATCTTCCTAAGAGCATTGTTAATAACTAACACGGGGATTTTATAAATCTGTAGGAGGCAAGAAGCAAATGCCTCTGCAAAACATTGGTTTATCAAAATAGACATATTTTTGTTATTGTTGTATAACATTGAGTACCTTAGCATCTGTCAACTCATAGCTCTCTTATGAGTGCACAGTTTTGTTCTATAGAAGTAGTTTGTAACTGTTTCTTTCTGCATTTCCAAATTAGATAAATATTGTTTATAATCAAAGATAAATTTTCATAGGCGAAAGCACTCTACTGAATTGAGATAATGTCTACTCTAGCTTGTGACTTTTTTTGTGTGTGTATTTTTATAAAAAGGAATTGTTCAACAGCATTTTCTTACTGAATCATTAAATATTTTTAAATTTAAAAATGTTGTAAATGCTTATTCTGAAAAAGATCCTGTTTTGGATGATCCTGTTAAGTTAATATTTCACTTGGTTTTGTGCCTAGGTTTCTGTCAATGCTGGAAGAAGAAGTGTACAGCCAGAATTCTCCCATTTGGGATCAAGATTTCATGGTGTCTAGTTCCCGAACCGGCCAGCTGGGAATCCAGACAGGTAATTTGCATTTAGTTACAGGTAAGGGAGCAGCACCTGAATATGAAGATAAACCTGTACAAGTGATGAATTCCAAGCAACGAGACTTAGATATGCAGCTTTATAAATAGCAGGCTATACCAAAATCAGTCTGCCTCAAGGAAGCACAGGGCATCTGACTCTGGTGCTTCCTCATATAAAGATCCCATTTTGACAATAAAATTCACCTAATTGAAGGTGCCAGTGGAGCATTCAGTTCATGCCTGAGTGTTGAAGCGACACAAGCGCGCTCAGTGTGGGCAAGTGAGAATGGTCAGTGGGTAAATGGCCGTGGTGGGTCACCTGCTGGACATTGGTCCCCTCGCGTGAGGACCCACGCCAGTCCTCCGACTCCCTGGCAGCAGGGATGTAGGGACCTGGCAGTGGGGAAGTAGGGACTTTCCACTTTGCCAGCTGGGGTTAAACCATGACAACTAAGCACCATGCAGCCACATGCTCACTCTCCTCTGGTGGGATAGGGGAGAGAGTAGGAAGAGTAAAAATGAGAAAACTTGTGAGTTGAGATAAAGACAGTTTAATAGGTAAAGCAAAAGCCGCGCACACAAGCGAAGCAAAGCGAGGAATTCATTCACCGCTTCCCGTGGGGAGGCAGGCGTTCAGCCTTCCCCAGGAAAGCAGGGCTCCATCATCCGTAAGGGTTACTTGGGAAGACAAATGTCATCACTCTGAATGTCCCTCCTTCCTTCTTCATCCCCCAGCTTTATATGCTGAGCGTGATGTCACATGGTATGGAATATCCCTTTGGTCAGTTGGAGTCAGCTGTCCCGCCTGCGTCCCCTCCCAACTTCTTGTGCACCCCCAGCCTATTCGCTGGTGGGGTGCTGTGAGAAGCAGGAAAAGCCTTGATGCTGTGTAAGCACTGCTCAGCAGTGACTAGATCACCCCTGTAGTATCAACGCTGCTTCCAGCACAGATCCAAAACACAGCCCCATACCAGCCAAGATGAAGAAAATTAACCTATCCCAGCCAAAACAGATGCCTCACACATCAGACGTCCCATTGCCTTTGCATACATGCCTTTGGTTTTCCTGGGTTTTTTTAATAGCTTTTCCTTGCTTTGTTTCTTATTCATCTGCTATTCTGCAGCTTTATTCACTTTTCCTCAGTTAGGGTACTGAGGTGTAAGTCATCTCTAAAATTGCAGAGACACATTGATGATGGTTTTCTTTCACTTTTCCCTTCTCCTCTTCCTTCCTGCTCAAAAGTATTTAAAATCCTGTTATGCAGGTCAGGGATTTACTTCAATTTTCAGGTATTTAATTCAGTATTTTGGAAAATTCAGAGTTTTGAAACAATTGTTGATTATCAGTTGACAAACCCATCATGTTAGCCCTATATCTAATAGTAAATTTCCTAGAGTAGTAGGGAAATTCCACGGTGACAGATACAGGTTTTTTGGTGAGAAATTCCTAGTCTCCACTATGAACTGGTGAATTATGCTGTAGGTACAAGTTCATTGTAACTCTAACGTCATGTTGCTCTCAGAGTTTGTTCCATCATGTACATTTCTGCAGCGCTTCGTTTTAATGTGCGCCTCTTAAGCACTGGATTCTTGGCATGAATATGGCACAAAAGAGCTGTTGCTGGTGATGACACCAGGATAAAGGCACACAAAGAGAAAGACTGCACATGTCCAGACTATGAGCTGTCACCTCAAACCCCTACCCGCCTGCTAAAGATCCTGACACAAATGAAAACTGGATAATTTGGGATGAGGGGTTTTATTTTGGGGGGTATTTATTTATTTATTTATTTATAATATTTGAGAGATATTAGTCTGTGGCCTTTTAAAATAATAGTTTCATCCTCTCAGCTGGTATAACAACTTCTCTCTTTATGGAGTTTGATTTGTCCAGCCAGTCTTAGGACATTGTTACGGTGGACAGCTGAAGCTGAATGATGAGATTTTGCTTTTCAATAGAACCCTACAAAAAGCCTTTTCAGGAAGCTAAATGCCAGCAGGCTTGGCAGGTATGTGAAGGAAGCTTGTTTTCTTAGATTGTGCTCAGCACTGTAGAATAATAAAGCCTGATATTTGCAGTCTCTGTCATCCAGCAGTAATACAGTCCCTCATTAGGTAGAAGTTTAGAAAAATATGTTGAGATAAAGCTTTAATGTCTCTGCTTGCAGCATTGCTGTGTTGCACAACGTCAGCTGTTACTTCTCAGGTGGTGGGTGTGAAGTTGGGTCCGTCATCATGACAGTCCTTCAGTCAGCACCGTAATGGGTTCCGTGTCCTGATTATTTTGTGTTTGCCTTTTATGCCATTGCAGTTATCAGTCCTCCTCCTGTTGCGAGATCTGTTTCATACAGTGCAAGTCCTTCATCTCTGGAGCAACCCAACAGTGGGAATATGAGTCCTGCTTGCAAAGTTTCTTCTACCCTTGACCCAAACCTAGGTAACGAAGAGGAACACTTGCTTTTTGGCTTCTGTCGATGTCACCAGTAGTTGCAGTATATGGTGACCATTGCCTTCACTCTGCAATAGCGACCTTGAGGTGTTTTTGCTAAAAGACATGCACACACATACATCTTCTCCACTGTGGTAATGTTTAACTAGCAGAAATGGCAACTGTATTTGGAAAAAAAAAAAAAAAAGGTTTGTTTAAGTTAAATTAAAATAGGGAAAGGTCTGCTGGTATCAGAGGTTATTGAAAAACACTTTACTTGGCGTACATGTATTATGAGCCATGAAAAAAAGGTTGCATTTAAATAAAGACAGAGCAGAAGGGGCCATTTTGTTTTGGGTTGGTTTGGTTTTGTTTTTTTAAAATCTTTCAAGGCACTGAAACTGTGCACATTTGAGCAATAAAGAAAAGCACAAACACACCAACCAGGTTAAATTTAAAACTCAAATGAGGTCAGGTTAAAAAAAAAAAGAAGTTTTTTGGAAAAAAAAAGTTGTTGAATGCATAAATTCTCCTAATAAATCCTTTTTCAAACACCTCAGGATTAATGAGCCTGTCAAGAGAGTTTGTAGGTCAGAGAGATGATCACGAGTTTATGTAAAATCAGTCCTCAAGGAAGTAGAAATAGCTAAATGAATTCTTACCCTCGGTGTTTGCTACAGAGGAGCTTAAGGTGGCTCCCAAACTCTGCAGCTTTCTTTGAGGGACAAGTTGGGAAATAGTCTTAGAAGTAGGAACAAGTAGAAGATTTTTTTTTTTTAATTACAGATCAGCAAAATGAGTAGTAAGTAGTCCTGAGAAAATTTGTATTTTTTTTAGAGTTTGAAAAAAAAATATGGAATTTACAAACTAATTATTAAGTTGTGCAGCTGAGCTGTCATTAGAATTGCCCTTGGCACTACAAAATCGAAATATCACAGATGCAAAACTAGTTTTTAAAGGACTTCTAAGAGAATTCAGGAAACTCTCAATTGTAAGTCTCCTATTTCAGACAATTAGAAGAAACAATAATAAACTGATTAAGAATGGAATGAATAAATGTGTGAGTAATGTGATACACCGAAATTCAGTGTGCCTTTTGTAGAACTCAGGACTTGTACATATCTGTGAAGGAGTTGGTGAGCATTTGGAAAGGGCTTTGTGTACCTGGAATTCCAGAAAGCATTTAACAAGTTGCTTCAAAAAATTCTGTTTTAAAGCAAGAAATGAATCCCTTGGGAAATAAGAAGGAAGGTTCGTTCACATATGAATAGCTGTTTAAAAAGTAAGAAATAAAGAATAGGAATAAAAGTTTCCACAATGAAGGGAGGTTAACAATAGCATTCTGTTGTTAAGAAAACAATTGTACTGTCTGAAAGTCTGAAAAGGGGAATGAACAGTTTGATCCTTATATATTTAGAGCCCTATAGCTGTGGGAAAACAATCTGTACCATATGTATAAAACAGTGGGCATAGTGGGTCCTAAACTACCTGGTTGTTTCAGAAAGAAGATCTTGAAGCTGTTTGGATTTTCCTTAGGGGACAAAGAAAACTCAGCAAACAAAACTGAACTAACTTATCTCACTGCTAAGTGCTGAGTACAAAGGCAAAATTCTGCATCCTGGCTCTGACCTTTAGCAGATGTCTAGGGAAAAAATACAGGAACAAGTTAACCATGGAGTGCTGTTCCTGATTGTATGCTTTCCTAGTATTTGGCAGTTTGCTGCTTGAATAAATCCTGAGCTAGCAGCTGGCTCTATCAGTATTATTGTACCTCTGCTAGTCCTTGGTGGACTTTTCTTTCATGAATTTATTTGACTAGTTGCTTTTGCTATATTACATGTTGGTCTGCAGTTAGCAGGACAAGTTAATAATTAACGTGATATATTCTGATTTGGAAACTTTATATGGATTTTCTAAGTCAAATATGTATGACATGGTTTACAAAAAGGGGGAAGGAAATCTGTAATGTATACTTAATTCAAGTGAACCCCAAAATGAGATTTCATGTTATCCAGAAGTATGCGCTATAATTTGTGTATTGAGCACTGACCTTCCAAGACAGCAGCACAGAGGTTCACTGCAGAGGATGTGGAAGCAAAAAGGAAAAGCAGCAGATAGTTTCACTGTGAATTTACAGAGGTATAGGAGAAAGAGAGATATATCCATCCTGCTTCATGCTAATATACCAGTGCAAAGACAAAATTGCACCAGTGATAAGTATTGTTCAGATTTCATTTATTTCTCTTTTTCACTTTCTATAGGGATTAAAAAACCAACCCAAAACTTGGCATACATTCTAAAGAATATAACAGAAGTGCTAGACTTCATAGTGCTGGTCTGTGACAATTTGGTTGTTTCTAATTTGTCCTGGGGTTTTGTGGTTTTTTTTTTATAGGGGAAAAGAGAAAAAATAACGAACCCTATTCTCTAGAGGATTCCAAAAGACCAAGGGTTGTAGGAGATATTCCTATTGAGTTAATCAATGAAGTAATGTCAACAATTACAGATCCTGGAGCAATGCTCGGGCCAGAGGTGAGAAATATATAGACTTGGTGTTGCAAATGGTCTGTTTGTAAATGGTCTGTTTTTAATAAATGTTCCATGTGGATAGAGAATGATAAGGTAAGAGTCCACGAAACTTACCATACTGTCAATAAGAAAAATAGAGAGTATGATGAAGTGAGCAAAAAACATTGATGAAATACATCCTTAACATGAAGAATAGCTATACAATTTTTTAAATGCATTGTGTACTGTTTGCAAAGAGACTTGGAAACTAGTGATAGTAAAAAAATAGATGGCAGGTTATTTTGCGAGGTACTTTTGTTACTGAACAGTTCCATAGTATGCTTTTTATGGTCAGTCATAGAGGTAGCTCATAAGGCAAGGTAAATCGGGTTCAAATATTGCAGCAGAATGAAAGATCCAGAGGTAAAACCTCTGTCTAGTGCAGAAAGGCTGATCTAAATTGTTATTTGCTCTGACTTCCACAGTTGCTCTTTTTTTCTGCTGGGAGAGAAAAACAAACAATTGCAGAATTGTGCCATGTACAGAATTACACACTTTTTTTTTTTTT
>VXBL01009404.1:236192-259854 GCA_013400195.1 Aramus guarauna
TTTTTTTGGCTGGCTTTTCCTCCTTCTGTTCCCTTCGCCAGGCTATGTTTTGCCAGCAGCTCTTGTTTGCCAAGCTTTAGCTAGAGACTGCTGAAGATTTGGAACCACCTACGTTTCTTCCTCAAACTGTATACTGTGACTGATGGCTCTGCATATTACAAATGCTGTGCCAGTCTGGCTGTTGGGGCTGGCAGTGATTAGAAACCCAGCAGCCAAACTTTGCTCTAAAAAATAAACAGTATGTGCATGCAGAGATGTTTTGGCATTGTAAAATGATCTTGAAAAAAAAAAGTTAAAGAAATTGTCTGTATTCGTTTCATCTCCATTCAAATATATGGATGCAATTGCTAGATAAGTAACAGCAAAGTCAGTAGGAATTAAAATGTTCTTTTTAGGCTCTTATTATAGTGGTATAGATAGTGGAAAGCACTACTAAAATGAGAAATATGACTTTTCCTGCACTGCCATTAAAATATGTGATTTGCAGGATGCGTAGGCGAATCTACTACTCTTGTCCAAGCTGGCTAGACTAAAGAAAATATGACGACTTAGTGGCATAGGCTTCAGCTGGTTGAGTGCTGTCCCCCAAGAGATGTTGGAACTTGTTGAGTTATAACCATCACTGTTGTTACCTAATCTTCACCAAAAGAAGTTTGAGTAAACCTTTGTATACTGTAGTGTAGACTTATATCCAGCTTATTTGACAGTGTTACTTGTGCTAAAAAAATATAATCATTCTGAGCTCTTTTTTTGTAAAAAGATGGCTTGGAGAAAAGAGGGGGATTTGTTTGTTTGTTCCTTAAGGCTGTTCCATCAGAGGATTTGAAATCTCCAAAATGTGATTTTGTTCCTCTTTTGTGCGGTACAGACCAACTTCCTCTCAGCGCACTCGGCCCGGGACGAGGCGGCGAGGCTGGAGGAGCGTAGGGGGGTGATTGAATTCCACGTGGTCGGCAACTCCCTGAACCAGAAGCCCAACAAAAAGATCATGATGTGGCTGGTTGGTTTGCAGAACGTGTTCTCCCATCAGCTTCCTCGAATGCCGAAGGAGTACATCACGCGCTTGGTCTTTGATCCGTGAGTGCCGCTGGAGAGGGGTTTGGTGAGACCGAGAGTGCCTGGTGCTGGTTGCAGGCAGCGGTGTAGGAAGGGGCCAGCCAAGGTGGTGTGAAGGGCAGCTCTGCTCTTTTCCCATCTTTTCAAGCCCCCGTAACTCCTGGCCAATCTCATTGGATCGTGCCTAAATACTGTCTCGGTGGCTATATTAATGATATGTGGCTTCTTGTTGTGGGACGTGGGCCTGCAGGGAAGGCTCCTGCATATCTTGTACTTTCAAATCTTAGAACTGAAAGTCAGAACGTAATTATAGTGCTTCTTAGTGGTTTCCAGGCCCATACAAACTTGCAGGCTACTTCATCCTCTGTCTGTGGAGATCATGAACCAAATGGCAGCAGAGACTGAGGTTTTTCAGTGAGAAGAACCTGTGGGATTTATGAAGAAAGCAGCATTTAAGTCAGCGTGGGAGAAATCACTCCTCACCTAAGCACATTGCTTTTCTCTTCAGTGCAAGTTTCCTTGCTTTATCCGTGCAAGTCTTGCTTTGGGTGCAACTCTACACTGCAGGTACTTGAAAAAAGACACATTGGCTGTAGCAGCATCCACAGGTTGCATATGGTTCTCCACCTAACCTAGTGTCCGGATGGAGTTCTGCCTCAGCCGCCCAAGAACAAAGGGAGGTTCTCCTCAGAAGTGTCTGCTTTTCCACCATTGTGTTTCCTGCAGAACCTCCTTCCTCTTGACCAGTATGTTCTCCCAAGATTTGTGCCTCTGAACGATCCAAGCTCAAGGATGGCCTAGGGGTTTGGTGTACTGACCACAGCACTTCACGGTGGAGGATGCATATGGGCTTATTGCTGTGTGTCAGCAGACACCTCGAGTACCCGTGACTGAGCTGTCTGCAACCTAGTTTGTGGAAGAGCCTTCCTCCACCACTGATGAGATCAGCCTCTGTCTTTGTGCCCAGTATTGTAGCTGTAGCAGTTATGAAAACATTTCTGGAACCATTTCTTCTGCTTTTAGGCTCACTAGCATTTCCTCTCAGCAACGCTGCTGCTGCTGGGTCCATGTGGTCCCTGAAGCATGAACAGCCCAGTGCTGGGGACTCTTGGACAGGACTTCAGTCTTCAGGCACAGGAGACTGATCTTGGGGCCTTCTCCTGGGTTCTTCAGAGGCGAACAACACTGTTCTTGTGAAGGCCAGCACCAGTTGAGACTCTTACCTCTCCTGTGTTGGGGTAAGAGCTGCTCAGTTGGGAGAGAGAGGCAGCACTGGGATCTTGTCTGAACTTAGGAGCTCAGGCAGAGGCTACTGGTTGAAGAAGCCAGGTTCCTTCATAACCGAATGTCAAAGCAAAATTTTGAGGTAGTGATGCTGAGCCACGGCCTTCTCCCATATTTCTCTAGGTCCTCCCTTATTGGGAAAGACTCTTCTAGTAGACTGAGAGGAACTGCTGGTAGTTTAATTGCTCTTCAGTATAGCTGTCTGTCTGGAGAGTGGTCTGTGCTTGAGAAGAGGTATGGATATTGCTACAGCAACAAAATACTCTCCTTTATGTGCCTGTGGCAGACAGTTGACCCAAAAGGAAGCGAAGCACGTTGCCTGGACAGCTCAGAGAGCCCAAGCATCTGCTGTGAATCTCCAGGGCCACACACACTGTGGACCTCTGCTGAGTAGTGGGTACACACAAACCTACATCAAGTAGGAGACACTGGAGTCCAGCAGTTCTCTTCCCAAATTATTTTCAGCTATTAACTTACTTATTAACCCCTTTAATGTTCGTATTTCTGAAATGGCCATCCTTACTGAATCTTGTAGCTTAAACAAATCAAACACAAGGAAACAAAATTAAAAGCTCAAGCTACTACATTGCTGCACCAAAATAAGTACAAGAAAAAGAAGAATATTTAAAATGTATAAAATCTCCTTCAATGGTGGCACATAAAATATAGCTACTTCTCAGACTACCCTTTTTTTGGAAGGGGCTCACTTTTGGCACCAACCTCACACCCCCTCCACCTCCCCCCACCTCCTTCCAAGATATCTTCTGTAAATGTACTGCTTTGTTTATGCAATTTATGTGATACTGTATATCGAATAATCTAGAGAACAGGTGCAGTGTAAATCTTTCCAGACCTTGAGGATGACACTAAAATTCTTAATCCTTGACGCAAGAGTTCAGATTGCACCTTGTTATATCTTTCCTGGCAGTCAATGTAAATGCAATAGAAATGGATATTTGTTCTGGTCTTGATTCCACTAAATATGAAATATCACTTATTGCTTCATCAGCTGCATTTGAAACTGATAGCATAGCTATAGAAAGTGCATGCAAGGAAACAGGAATCCCTTAGAAAAGGACTTACTGTCCTGTAACTCTATTAATTTCTAATTTAGTCAGGGTAAAATCATCCTGAGAACTGTGCAATGGCATAACTGTTAGCAATAGAATAAATGACAGTAATACAACTCTTATTTATTGGGCATTACCCGAGTATCCAGGAGTACTTGGCAAGGCTGGGACCTTGCTGCATGAATGATGAATTTTATGGTAAATTCAATGCACGATGTTAAAATAGCAACTCTTCTGTAGATACAAGCAACTAACTTAACAGAGGCATATACAATTGCATTAGCATCATGGAAAGAAGTGAATCGAGTTTCTGAAAAAGGAGGGGAATGGCACATTATGTACTATGAGCATGAATTAAAGTGACTTATTTTTGTCTACTCAGGAAACACAAGACCCTTGCATTAATAAAAGATGGTCGTGTTATCGGTGGTATCTGCTTCCGAATGTTCCCCTCCCAGGGATTTACAGAGATCGTTTTCTGTGCCGTGACTTCCAATGAGCAAGTCAAGGTAAAAATAATTCTCTGCTAGTGTTGGTTAAATATATTTGAGTCCCATTTACCACTGCATATGCTCCTAATTTTGTTAGTCACACTGAATATATTGTAGAGTTGCCAAACAGAATTTAAAAGATACAGTGATTCAGAATATACTACACAAAAGCTAATGTGCAGATTTAGAATCATCAGCATAATAGTAGGATTAACAACAACAATAATAATAATTTTCCTCAACACAAAAATAGTGATCAGTTGTCTCCCATTCTTGGACTATTCACTCCTCTGTCTTCAGCAATAGCAGCGTAACACCGCATGGTTAGCTGAAATAAGTATTGCTTGTGTGTGACAGTAATTTGTGTTCAATCACGTTGTGATTTTACATGATTTGAGTGAAAATGAGATAAATAGAAAATTTAGCTATAGGTTTTCATCTCAAAATAAGCACATGCACAATTCTATAAGCTCTTTTTTGAGTTCATTTCACAAAATATTCTCAGTGTTGAGAATGGCCTGCTATGTTGAGAGACTGTAGAGCACTTTGAATACAGGAGGTTCCTCCTGCTTTCCCAGGGTCTATAGGTAGATCTAACTGTGACCGTTTGATTCAAGATTTTGCCTTTAGATGGTGCTGTAGCTTTATGTTTTTCAGCTGAAACTCAGAGCTGAGATGCGGATTAATTTAGTTTTGTATCAGTTGAACATGCAGAAGTTCTGTGCCCTACTTTGAAGGGAAGAGCTCTGAGTGTGGAAGGGGTAACATGGTGGGATTGAAAGCCTGTGACAATTTTTAGTACTTGGGTTATATTTGATTTTATTTAACTCTGGTGGTAAAGAGCAGTATCCTGTCATAAAAGTATCCAAGTGTTTTAGCAAATGCGAACAATAATGGAATGTGCTTTAGGTATGTCTGTTCTAAGCTCGGATAATGCATAAAAGGTGTTTTCATTCTACTGAAACAACCAACTGCACTATGCAAGCTGCCGAAGGTGTGTTGCAAGTCTCTAGGAATAACCTTTCAGAATATAATAAAGCAAATAAATCAAATAAATCTAATAAATCTCTCAGAGAGCCTGTTTTAATTGTGTATGCACACGTAATGAGTGATTTCTGCTGTTACCCTCTGGCTGCCTTGCTGTATGTGAAGATCTCTTAACTATTTCTGAAAATTGGCCTTCCCACATTCCTGTATGAGTAAAGTGACCCCTACCAGCAGGGAACTGAGAAAAACTAAATATTCACACATGGGTGAACTGCTTACTCTTGGGAAAGATGAATTCCTGTTTTAATTCAATTTGAGGGTAGAGTAAGAAATATAGGTACTGTTTTCCTTTATATGTGATATTTAAAAGTTGGATTGTTTTTGAGATTTTTTGATCCCATGTTACAAAATTATTTTAAATTTTACTGTACATGGCTTAATTTCCTTTTAGAATTGTTAGACTTTGGCAAGTGTTTGTGAGAATGAATAAATCCTGTGAAGGCTATAAAAATAATAGGTCAGCAGAAAATGTTTGAAGTAATTGTCGTCATAATTGCTAGAAGTTCTTTGAGATACGAAGCTGACATTTCTTGTCAGAGATTAGATGCTTTAGAATTACTGGAATGAATTGCAATGTTTCAGGTGTAAATAAAATGTCAGTCTTTCGTAGGCTGTGCCTTTCACCCTGCTGATGAGAAGGGAAGTGAGGAGCTTGGCTAGCTCATATATTGCTAGCTTGCATTTAAGGAAAAAAAATTCATTCGCGTTTTTGGTTCAAGGTTTTTGTCCTCTTCAAAGAATTTGAGAACTCAAATTTTCAATTAGAAAATTCATTATCTTGAGCACATCTGAATTCTACGAAATGCTGTGCCGTTTAACATTTTGTCAGTTGTCAAACCGCTTCTTTGTATTTGATGCCGTGCATGATGTGTGCTACTTTCACAAGTGCATATACGGCTTTAAGAGCTTCCTGAAATTCAGAAGTATTTATTTTTACACATGTGAGGCCTTAATTTCTAATATGAGGTCTGAATGCCAGATGCTCCAAACGCTAGCTGGAAAAGAAAAACTAATGCACAAATTCTCTCCTAGATTGGTAGAATTTTAAAGAAAATGTATCACTACTAAATTTTTTGTATCAGGCTTCAAGAGTAACCTAACTTGCTTTCATCCGGCTATTTTCATGTTTGAGGCTATTAAATTGTGAATTAAATCAGAACTATATATTTTCTATTTTATCTTTCTGGCTTATGTACATAAGTAAAAATTTCCCCAGTCTTCAAGAACAGAGTACCCAAAAACTTTCTGTGATATTTCTCTAAGCATCCAGTTGTTCCCCATGATGTTAAAATTTGAACATATGCAGGTACAACACATTATTATGGGCTTCTCTGTCTATTTAACATTTCTTCATCTCACAGCGGAAGAGGAAGACTATAGCTTACTTGAAAATGTGACTAAATAGTACCTTTTGTTTACTCTGGGGTTGAATGAAAATGGAAATTATTCCTGGGTGCAGTCCAAAGGCATAGGTATTTGATTGCGGACTCAGTAATTTTCTGGTGCTTATTATGGTAATAACTGTTTTGCTATTCCCTTTTATGCCCTATGATAAGTTCAGATTATAAATCCTTTGAGGCAGAGGCTGTTGCTACTGCAGGTGCACAGAACAAAGTAAACCAAAGATCTCATCTCAGAATGGGTTCCTCTAGAAGGAGTAATTTCGGTATTTCCGTTGCTTTGCAATTTTTAAGTGATAAGGCTAATTACTATTACAATATAAGTACATTTGTTATTGGTGAAATATGTGACTATTAATAGTTGATATCTAACTTAAAAGGAAAAAAAAAAAGTGTGCACCTTGAATTACAACTTTCAGGACAACCTGTCTGTTTAGAGTCACACTTTACCCCTAGAGAGTTTAGGTTTTGGTCTCTTTTAGGTTAAAAGTGAATCAGACGCTAGAAGCTGTGATCTTTTTTGTTCCCAGTTGGGTCACAAAGATAGCCTTACAAGGCTGAAAACAGTCTGATCTTCAGTACACCTCACAAAGTTAGTTATGAGAAAATCTTTAAAACAGGATCTAGAGGAAAGACTGCATTTTGAAAAAACAGTCTGTAATAACCCTCGGTCCACAGTTTCTAATAGGCGCAGTCTCCAAAGGCTCTCTAATGGCTTTTCCCTCATATGTTTCACACAGGGTTATGGGACTCACCTAATGAACCATCTGAAGGAGTACCACATCAAACACAACATTCTCAACTTTCTCACATATGCAGATGAATATGCTATTGGCTACTTCAAAAAACAAGTAAGTCAATGTAAGAAATTACTTGGTGCAAGAAGTTAACATCTAGCAGTGGTGAACTGAACAACTAGACATGACAAAGTAGTTGGATAAAATGCATAGTGCAATTTTATGTGTATACTTTTTATCTACAAATTGTACTCAGTGTTCATCTTGTGTGATGAAATTGGCTTATAATGCATTTTACTTTGATGGAATCATCTGAATATAGGTATATGGTATACTCTATAATTTGTCGAGTCTAAAACCCAGTAAAATATGGGTTGGTTCCTTCTTCATTCAGTTCCTCCACTGATTCTATATGAAGTATAAAGACGGACCAGATGTACCTGCAGCAGACTAGAATTTACCTGAGCTGTGCTCACAGCTCCTCCTGATTTGAAGCATGAGGTTCAAATTCAGGAAAGATTTGATAGATTAAACAAGTGTCAACTATTTGGTCAGACAATAGAGTGAAGATGGTGTCAGACTATTCTCAGAGATATATGGCAATAGGACTAGAGGCAAAGGACAGAAGGAATTTTTTTTTATTTTTTTTTTTTCTTCCTGTCCTAAGCATGGTGAAGTACTAGAAAGTGTTGCCCAGAGAGGCTGTGGAACCTCTGCCCTTGGCAGTCTTCAAGACTGGACAACCTTGAGCAACCAGATCTGATGAGAACCCGTGGTGAACAGGGATGGGGCTAGATGACCTCCTTAAGTCCCTTCCAACCTTGGCTGTTCTATAATTCTGTATATGAAACTGATACAATTTGCTCTTCACCTATTCGAAATGAATAAAAGCTGGGCTTGTGATACTGCTATCAGATCTGTGCAGACAAACCACTTTCACGTCTGAAATGTCCCTTCCCCAATTTGAAGGTGCTCAGTCTCCATGTAAGTTTGAAGCCGTTGATGGTAAATTTTGAGGCAGAAGTGCTGGTTGGGTTCCTAATTTTTACTGAGGTTTCAGTAGACACCCCTGTAACAGAAGAATAAAATGCAGCCAAAACAAGAGTCCTACACTGCTTTTTATTGTCTTTGTTAATTCTTTTGTCCGTTTGTTTTTCAATTAACTTTTGAACTATATGAAGACTGTAGTATAACTTTTGAACTTTTAATAGGATTTGTTATCTTTTTTTTTTTTTTTTTTTACTTGAAACACAAAAGTAAAAAAAAAAAGAATAATTGTTTTGTTTTTCTACCTATAAAATTGCTGTCATCTCATGGACTTCAACAGCAACTTTCTTTGACTAATGACTACAGGACTGGCATCCTTTAATATTAAAATAGTGAATTTTTGAAAAAATCCAGGAAATTTGTCCACAGTAAAAATCTTTTCCTTTATCTGTTTATATCCACTATCTTCCTTCTTTTCTTATACATATAAGCAATTAACTATTCTTATATCAGGTGACTCCCATGAGAAGGTGTTTGCAACACTGTGAACCATGGTCTGTAACTTCCCATTGTATTGTCTGTATTTTAACATTATGATGAATTTGGTTCTAAATGATCATAGCATTTCAGTTAAAAAAATGTAAAAGGAAAGTGGCATCATGACAACTTGAGGTTTTTTTCTTCTTCAGGGTTTCTCCAAAGATATAAAAGTACCAAAAGCAAAATATGTTGGCTACATCAAGGATTATGAGGGTGCTACATTAATGGGCTGTGAATTAAATCCAAGGATCCCCTACACAGAATTTTCTGTCATCATTAAAAAGCAAAAAGAGGTAAAGGTTGAAATGAAACTTTGAATGTCATAATCTATTCAGATGTTTAGAAACAATTCAGTCAGTGCCAGGTTCTTTGCTTTAGTGCTTAAAACATTGGAATGTGTACTTCCAGTAGTTAGAATAATTCTTTCATTCAAGTCCCAGTGCCGTAACTTCGCAGTTGAAGCATTAAATTCTACCTTACTAACTTTACGATAACAGAAGTGTTGAAAAAAAATTAATCTAAATTTTGTTATAGATGATAACTAAGAAAAATCTTGTGACATTGATTTGTTCTGCAGCTTTGTCAATTTTTCTCTCCCTCCGCACCCCCCCCACGTCACCCAACACTGGGTATTGATCACAGACGACCATTTGTGAGTTTGCACTGCCTGATTTGTAGCTCATTTACAGTCAATAAAAATATGAAAATATGTAAAATCCCTTTATGCGAAGTTTTGTGACCTGCTGAATGTGAGTAATCAGTGTTACTGATTGAACAGCTTGTTTAATCAGGAAGAGCCGCTAGTTCCTAAATTATAAGAAAGGTTTAAGGTGAATTTAACAATTAGTTTGAAAGTATTTTGACATTACACTGGAATCTGGCCATGGTGCTGTTGTATACTGTATTTCTCTTAATGTTTGGAACCCCTATTGAAAGTCTGATTTTTTTTTTTCTTTTCCTCCTTTTTGAGAGAAAATAATTTGTGTGGGAGAGTGAAGGTCCTTAAAAATAGAATATGTCCATCTTTATTATTTCCAAAGAAAAGAGTCTCTCGAATTGTGGCGGTCTGAATGGCGGCTCATTTTTTTACTCACAGTTATGTAGTAAGCCATTTTGAAAGTGGTGTATTCAGGACACACAAAGCTTGGGTAAGCGTCTAAGTGTGTATCAAGAGCACCAAAACAAATTGCTTAGAATTGAGGTAATGAAGTTGCAAAGCAGAACCGAGTGTACCCCAGAATTGGAAAAGCCTCTCCTGGCATTTGCAACCGGAGTATAATTTTGGTACCAAAGAGGGGCATCATTCTGATTTCCTCAAGAGAAAAATCTTCAGTAAGAGTATCTCTGACTGATAATTAAGCAACAGTTATATGGCGACTTTGAAGTGACCCGATATTTCTAAAATTTTGGAATATGAACATGTGTGCATTGAAATACGAGCATTGAGAAGTACCAGCTGTTAGAATTAGAGAATTTAGTTCCCAAACCTGCTTCCAGGAAGTTTCCTTCCCTCCCTCTGCTGCCACCTTCCCAGGAGCTGTGCAGTTTGTGATGGCTCCAGCAAGCAAAGACTCCTTCTCTTCCAGATCTGTGCCTGCACAGGCAGCTGGGGCATGTGGTAGGCTCATCTGCAGAACCCGCCTGCGGCCAGGTACCTCACCCATTACCAGCTTCAGTGGATCTATAAGGACCATAAGATTAGGAAGCGAGAGTGTTTCTGTTCATCAGTTTTGCATTAAGCCTCTGGGTTACTTTTGAGCAAATCGATTTTTTTTTTTTCTCTGTTGCTTTATTGCAGATCATTAAGAAGCTCATAGAAAGGAAACAAGCTCAGATACGGAAAGTTTATCCTGGCCTTTCTTGCTTCAAAGATGGAGTACGGCAGATACCTATAGAAAGCATTCCTGGAATTAGTATGTATCAACCTCTTAATGTAGAACAGAAACAGACAGCCCAAGAAAGGTCTAGGACTAGAAATACTAATGTAGTCATGCATTTCTTTTTGATTAAAATGTAATTGTTTTGGTGTGCTGATTTGATTTCTATGAAGATTGTTGTGTTTCCATTACAATTGCTGTCTTTGAGACTTCCCCAAGGCATCCCAGGCTGATCCTCTTTTATGTACGTGTGTGTAATTTTATTTATATGTGATCCCTCTTTGATTTGTATTGCAGTGTAGTCAGCAATTTCCCTCTGGCACCACTGTTACGCACTGCACTCCTGTACAAGGATGAGTTTTGTACTAGACATGAACTCAGAGGGCAAAACAAAATTAGACCATTTAAGTATTATCTTTTGGGGGATTTTTTTTTTTTTTTTCAGCTGTGCTTTTCTGCAATTTATTCTCTGTCCCTACGGAATCAAATTGGATAACTTTGACATCATTATCCTTTAGAGAGGTTGTGGTAAAAAAATGTATTGAATTATTGAAAAAATGTGTGTTTCTTCTAGGAATATTTTTAGACTCTTTTCAGCAGTCTGGAGGAAGAGGCGTGTAGGAAATTGAATGGGGCTTTAGGCTAGATGGTTGTGTTATTTATTAGGAGTAGCTTTTATTAAAACAAACCCATTTTACTGCAGCAGTGCTGAAATGGCTTACCTTTTTAGAACTGCAATAACTCAGTTAATGTTTTGACCTACTGTATTTCCCATGTAATCTCTCATATTGTTGGTGTACAGGAGAGACTGGCTGGAAACCAAGCGGAAAAGAAAGAGGGTAAGTGCTGTACAAAGTAAAATGATAAAGCAGTTTGGAGATACCTTTGAGAAAAGTCTTTAAACAATGTCATTTGATATTTGCTTCCATCCATTGGAAACTAGATAAATAGTCTGCAAAGGCTGAGTTCTTAAGTGTATGTTTTGTTTTCTGTTTGTTTCTCGGGGTTTTTTTTGTTTTGTTTTTTTGTTGGGGGGTGGGGTGCGTTTTGGGTTTGTTTTTTGGTTTCATTTTCATTTACATTTTATTTCTTCCATAAAATGCTTGAAACTTTGGAATGGCTTTTAGGTAAGATGCACATCATAGGAATGAAAATAAGTGATTCAAGCTAATCTTTTTGTATTCATATTTTCTTTCAAGTAAGGAGCCCAAGGATCCAGATCAACTTTACAGCACATTAAAAACCATCCTGCAGCAGGTGAAGGTGAGTGCTAGTTCTAGTTTACCTTCTGTAAAGATTTTGAAATTATTTCCAATATAGAGTTTCCATATTAGATACCTTTTTTCTTTACCAAAGAGCCATCAAAGCGCTTGGCCCTTCATGGAACCTGTGAAGAGAACAGAAGCTCCTGGATATTATGAAGTTATAAGGTTTCCCATGGGTAATGCCATTAACATTTTTTAAGTATAGAGTTTAAAAATCTTTATAGCTGGAGACATAGCAGATAAATTGTAATCTGATTGCTTTGTTTTAAAAGATACGTGTTACTTGCAGCTGAATAGCTTGCAGCTCTGAAGTGCCAAGAGTATGATGCTGTCATTTGAAATTTATGACTGCTCTGTGACCTTTGTAAAGCATCTATAGTGTATACATGTGACATCTTAGTACGCCCTAGAGACGCCTACCAAGCTCTTAAACGGTGCGGTCAGCTAGAAGCTTTTGGGACTGAGCTGGTTTATGTGAGCTTTACGAATACGTTCTTGTGTGTGGTAACTGGTCATTGCAGATCCTACTGCTATGTTAAAAAATCTCAAGGCAAACTTTCAGGAACATCTGAGCATTTGAATTGCTTTAGAAAACAGATTTAACCTTTCTAAATTACCTAGAGAAAACCTTTTCAAAAGTATCAGGGTTTTCTAATTAAGTTTTAACAGTTTGCTCCAATTTAAGTTTAGGAAAATGCTTCATGCAACTGATTATAACATAACTTTTATCTTTGTATTTTAGACGTGCCAAAGTTGTCCAAGGTGGTTTATTTATTAATTTATTTAAATCATGCAGCTATTTTTTATGCAGGATTACTTGCAAAGGGAAGTACAGAACTGCAAATAACATTTTTCTTTGCTTTTGACTGCTGGGTCATATAAATTCAATGATGATTCAGTGCTGTTCTAAACAGATGCTTGTTTTGATTTATAATGCAGCAGATTTAAAACTGAATCCTGGCACTGCTTCATTGTTTATGCAATGCTCACGTCCATCTTTCTGATTACAGTTTCTGTACCTTTTAATTTTATTAGAGAATGAAATACAAGTTCGTTGGAGGCTACTATCAATCAGTTTCTCAGGGAATGAAACTGTTTGTTCACGTTGTTTTGCGTAGGTTCCTAGCCTGTGTATACCAATTCGGCTTAGTGATTTATTTCTATATTCAATTTATCATTTCCAAAAGAAAATATATGTGCACTTTATAAAACAGCAGCCGGCTTCCTGTATCCCTGACACAAATGTATTTTCTAGCAATGACGAAAAAGAATGTTGTCCCCCTCCCATGGCAGAGTTTTCTCCATCTCTTTTCTGAGCAGGGGCTAGGTCTAGATGGCTGTTTAATCGGAACGATCATTACAAAGAACTTACTGCCTGGGTGGGCAAACCCAAAGTAGGGATGTCGCCTGTCCTTTCCTTGTTCGGGTGGACTACATTGGAAGTGGGGGCAGCAGGTCTCATTTTAGGATTAACCTGAGGTTTAGTTTTGCTTTGTGTTAGGAACCCAGCACAACTAAACCACGTTTTGATTCACGATCAACTTCTGCTTGCTTTCTGCTCTCACAGCCAGAGTGCTGATACTGTACCAAAATTGCTCAGACATAACTTCAATTGAAAAGAAACAGCATTGTCTTTTCTTATGCTATCAGGTACAAGATATAACATTTGTCTTTACATTTGCATACAGCCTAAATTGTACAATATTTGAGAGGTATGGCTATAGGTTTTTTTGACTTCCTCCTAAGGTCAGTTCTCATGTATAAACACCTTTTTCCCCTGTTTTAAGTGCTCTTTCAGCTGCTTATTTTCAAAAAATACTGTTTGGCGGCTTTTTCCCTTTTCATCTGCAATACAAAAGCTGTACGGCTGAGTGACAGATAGAGCCAAACTTTCACTGTAGTTAGAGGAGAACAGTTTAACTGACCAGCCAGGCAAGGTTTGCTTTAGGGTGAGCTGAACAGCCTTCTCAGTTGGATGCTGTAATTAGACTATGGATATCAAGTTTAGATGTAGGCACCTAAATTTCAGACTTAGTGGGAGCTGAATAAGCCTTTGCTTTTGCAAAATACTGTGCAACACTAGTGAATGGCAAGTTATATATCACTGGAAGAGGTATGTGAGAGTATCCATCGAACTTTTCTTAAATAATCTCCTCTTGCCAATTTGACAGATGTTTTCTCTATTTTACCCGTCAAATTTCCCTTAAAACAAAACAAAAAAACAAAGCAAAGCAAAAATACCCACAACTGTATTTTAAATCTTAAGTTTTAAGGTTTAACTCCTTTGCATTGGAGGTCTTTGATCTCTACTTTCCTTGCAATACTTGTTGGCAGTAAGCCTTCTCCATTTCATCTGTTTCTGTTACAGTTTCACAAAGGTGCTGCTGAAGCCTGGCTCAAGCATTGCTAAAAAAATAGTTGTTAGAGCATCTGAGGTGAGAAGAGCCAAGGCATCCAGCACACCTCCCACTACTTCCATTCCTGTACTCACTCCTAGAGACAAAATTTTTAAATGCCTGATAAGAATTACTGGGAAAGCGACTGTGTGGAAACGCTGAGATGATTTCTGTATTTTATGGATTTTAGCTTAAAGGAAAATGTTTCTTAAAGAATGTTCTGTAAGTAAAGGTTTTTCATGATGTACAGAAAGCAGGACATATCTGTTCTCACATGACTCTTAAAAAGACATACACAACTGTAAACTTTGAAGATGAAATTAAAATATATGTCGAGTGTGGAACAAATTTATTCTTTTTTTCAAAGCTGCAAGTGCTGCTTATAGTATAGACAGATGTCTTTGCTACCACAGGCCTCCTCCAGCAGAGCTGACAATAGCTTTGCCTCCCAGAGCAGTGAGAGGAGAGGTAGGGACACCTCATAGCCGCTGCAAAGGCAGAGAAGTATGAGAACACAAAACAAGGCTGCTTTAATCTTTTAAAGAAGTAAAAATAAACTCTGCACAAAATCATTCTTAGAGGGAAAAATTACTTAGTTCCAAGGGCTCAGTTGCCTTTAAAGGAAAAAAAAGGACTGCATCTTACCTTAGATGAAGGCGATTGGGAATTCCAATTCCTAGCTTTGCCAGCTCATTTTAAATGGCAAATCAGTCTAAAGCGATATTGTATACAAAAAGTATTTGAATCAAACGCTGTTAATCTGTTTTTCTTCTGTACAGATCTCAAAACAATGAGTGAGCGACTCAAGAATAGGTACTACGTGTCTAAGAAATTATTCATGGCAGACTTGCAGCGAGTCTTTACAAATTGCAGAGAGTACAACCCCCCTGAGAGTGAATACTACAAATGTGCCAATATACTGGAGAAATTCTTCTACACAAAAATTAAAGAAGCTGGATTAATTGACAAGTGACACTGTCTCTTTTACAACCAATCAGTGTGCCTACTTTATGGGCAGGAAAAGCCGTTGTATACCTGAGTTGTGGGACTTTAAGGTTTCAAGAAACTTCTGTTTAATACTTAGCACTTTTAAAAAACCCTTTTAGTTTTGCAAACATGTATTATACTGAACTTAGAAAAATTATTTTATTAAAATGCTTTATAATGTATTTAATTACAGAAAATTTCTTTTGTGTGCCCATTACAGTATGTTCATAGTAAGTTTATCAGCTACAGCCTCAGAAACCCCACAAAACATGTGGGAGATTGCACATGTTTGGGAATATGAAGAAAATTCTCAGACAACAGATGTTATAGCTTACCTAATGTACCTATTTGATAAAGTTTTATTATTTTTTTTTCCAGTAAAATAGAAAACAGTAAGGGAAAACAACAGTTGGGGGGTGGGGTGTCTGAAACACTTGTTTCTTTGTAGAGTCTTTTTATAAGATATTATTTTTTAAAAGAAACACTCAGCTGGTTGAGAAGCTGTGAGAGAAGAGCAGCCAGTTCTGAAAAAGGACTGCCTGCAATCTTTGATAGATGCAAGTTTTTCTATTCATTTTGGGTTTTGATAAATATTTTACCTGCAAATTGTAATCTCATAACCACTATTTAAAAAAAAAATAAAAAATACCTGGCTAGATGTGTAATGTCATAGTAACTTGGCTTATGCAGGACATAAGTACCCAAAATAACTTCAGAGAATCTGATTCGCATATACTCGACAATTTCAATTGGCTGAGTAGAGTTAAGGTTTTGATGCACTTCATGATCCACCCTATTTACTACACTTCACTGATAAATTCTTTAGATTAGCCAACAGAGAAGACTATTCCTCACAAAAGAGATCAACATATGACAGCTTTTAGCTTATATACTTGGCTCTGTGGTAAACTGGATTTTCTACCAAGCTTTATTGTAAATGCTTATTAACTGTGATTATTTAGACCCAGGAACATCTTAACATTTTACAACTCATGTTAGTATATCTTCAAATTGAGCACTTATATATATAAAAATATATATATTTTGCTGCTTACACTACATTTAAGAGGTACACCTAACTTCCTAATAAAGATCCAAAAGTTTTCACTTGACATTTTCTAATTAGAGTTTGTAACTGTAAATTATAATTGCTTTTGTGAAAAACAGATTTAACTTTCATTCTTGGTGTTTTATATTTACAGATGTTACACTGGTAAAAGTCAGTAGCTGTAAGACTAAAAAAAAAACCAAAAAACCAGTCCTGTGCTGTGTCAAAGAATAGAATTCCTGCAAAATGCCTGTGCAATGTTAAATCACAAGTCGATTCAGCAAGTAGATGTCAGGAACTACCTGACAGTAGTAAATGTGGTACACAAGGTATTCAAAATGTTAACACTAGACTTGCCATAGTGTTTTGTATAAGATTAGTCTGACCTACATTTGGATCTATAACAAAGGTACAGTGAGTATTTTTTTTTTTTTTAACTAGCCAATACTGGATGCTATAATCCTGTTTTGTAGATTGGGCCTACAGATGCACCTGTTAAGCTTGGTATCCTGTGAAATTTTGTTATTTTCAGAGTAGATTTTCTTACTGTCTTTCAATCAGATTGTCTCTTCTATATTGAAGCATTTGTTTTCTAATTTAAGAATTAATATTTTCATAGATACTGTGCAATAAAGTTACGGTAGGATATGTGGTTTTGCAAATGCTTTAACAGCTGATGAACTTTACATTTGTAAAATTAATATATTGTACTGGTACAGAATAGTTTTAAATTATATATGTACAAAACTCTACTTATTTTGGTCTCTTTTTTCATTAATTAGTTCTTGCACTACAACTCAGCCCAGTGACGCTGCAGGAGTGCAATTAGTGCATCTTCCAGGTATACTAGAAAATACACAAAAAAGCCTCAGAGTTCACTGGGAGGCTGGTGTGCTGAGCATTCCAAGTAGCGTTCCCAGCTGCACACACACTGAGTTACAGTGCTGTTACTCATCTCTTCAACATCTCAAAAAATTCTTTGACTTAGCTATTCAAAAATTTTCATTTTTCACCTCAAAGCATGCTCATGCTGTTTTCTCAGTTGTCTAGTAGAGTCCTTTATTCACAAGACAATTTACATAGGAGCAAACTAGAGCCCATTTTGAGCTTGTACTTACCTACTCTCACCATGATGTTACTCAGATGGTACACTTACTTTGCGTACCATAAGCAAACCCCACACCTGTCTGATACCTGACAGGGATTTAGAGGGTATGAAGAAGTTCCCCCCCGCCATCCACTAAGATTTAATCCTGTGCCATACCACATAAAAGTGTAGCAAACGGTGGTCCAGAGGCTTAGCCTTTTTCCTGGACACTTCTAGGTGAGCTAGACTCAGACTCTTCAAAAAAAACACACCTTGGGCTGTTCTGCTATCCCTGATGAACAGCTGTTACAGGTTTGGTTGCTGACAGTTAAATCATTCTACTTAAGTTCCCATAGTACTCGAGTTTCAGAATGAAGATGGTAAGGCCCAGAGCTAACATTTTAGGGTCCCAACAGGTTTAAACTTCAGTTCCACATCCAAAGGCTGTGTCGTAAACAAGTATCTTCAAACACTCAGTAGCTACAGCTTTTATTATTACTGCTGAGAGTGTCACGTTAAGACATTGCCAGTACAACAGTACTTACCACTACACATTTTTAGTACAGAAAGGGAAAGGTCTTATACCTGTTGAAGTGGGACAAACAAGACAGGCAATTTTGCAAGACAAATAAAAAAAAAAACACCTGTATTTTTGTACTTTCCCATTATTTATTTTGAATGTCACAGATAATTAAATTCAAGATTTGCTTTGTTCCTATCTGGTTAAGTCTGAGTCACATTTACAGCAGTACCAACCAACCCTATTTGCAACTTTTGAGAGCTCCAGCTACACAATCAAATTACAATCAGCAACCTGGTTTCTGAACACTACTTATGCCACATAAAATAAGGGGAGGAGGATGGTGGCTTGGAGCATGCCCACAGCTGACACTGCTACCTTTTAAAGCAACTACCAAAACTGCAAAAAGACGACCAACCCACTCCAAGCTGTTTCTGAAGACTAAGATGTTTATTATGAGCTTCAATATGAAACTACAACCATTACATAAACAAATCTGTACAAGCATTATTAAAAAAAAAAAAAACCACCCCCAAAAAACACCCCCCACAAAACCATTTGATCTTAAGTGCCTGAAGTTCACCTTTGCCAACCACTGAGAGATGAAGCAGGGTATAAGTCATATAATTACATTCACCATCTTTTCCATCAGATATTTCTGATTATTCAGATCCATGATGTAGGGATGCCTCCTCTCAAAAGAGTTTGAATGGAATCACCTTAGTTATAAAAGTAGTCTTGTGTCTTCTACATCATTAAAAACAAGTCACTGGATTAAAACCAAAACCCCTTAATTTTATATCCTTAATATTAGACACCTAGAAATAGTTGCATATTTGTGTAAGATACTGTGCAACAATAGTTTCCTGGATGAAAGATTTCCTTTCTTTGTGATAGCAAAACATGCTTGCTCCACAACCAGAAATCTCAACGACAACCCACAAATTTCTCGTTGTACTTTGACAGAGATTCTTTCTTAAGAGAATTGTGTTTAGCATCTTTTTTCTGCTTGAAAATTGGAGAATTCAGAAAGTTTGTATCTGTAAATGGATCACCTCTTCTGAGTTTCCTGTAAAAAAAACAACAAAAAAAACCCCCACAAAAAGGAAAAATTAAGTTTTGTTTCCCACCTCACTTAAAACATAAACTTTTAGCTATTAAGTTCAATTTCACATGAACTATTTTGTATTATTAACCTCTCTTTGAATGTTTTGTTAAGAACTCGTTTCCAATATTTAAAATAATCCCCCCCAAATCCTCCAGTTGACAGAATATCACAAACTTTATATCAAACTGCAAAGTAAAGCACCTACCCTGCAATACTTGGTTCTTTATAGCTCACAGTAAGAGTACAGCTTCGCTTGCGTTTCGGAGATCGTGGTACTTCACCTTCTGGGACACCAGGCGCATTCCCAGTGCTGGGGAGCAATGAAGCGGTGTTGGTAACATCACAAAGATGTCCACGAGATGGCTCAGCAGGCTGCTCTGGGAACAGATAAGGCACACTTAAGACAATTCAGGCAAGCTAGCTTAAAAGAGAATGTCAGTGAGTGCACTAGATGTGAAGTAACTCTCAGCTATAACTATTATCTTCATCTTTCCTCTTAAGCAAGAGTACATAAGAGGATCAGCATGTATTCAGGATTTTCATTCAGAAAAACAGATTAAGACTAAGTAGTGCCAGGCACAGTGTGATTTGTTATTCTACTTCTCTCACGATTTATACTCTCATTCTCCTCTTTTTTCCCCCCTCAGCTTTACTGCATCATTAAACATGTCTAAAAACACAGTGTTAATTCATTGATGACCAATTTCTTAAACAAACATATCTTTAATTCCAATTTCTGCTGAGGAAAAGAATGAATCCAATTATTTTTATAACATTATTCTGTTTGTATTTATTAAAAAAAAAAAAAAAAAGCCTAAATCCCTAAACAATGTTATCTCTCAGTAGAACAAAACCAATTACAGAACACTTTCTGCACTTACTGATAGACTTGTCACTTGATTTATTGCTTTCAGTCTCTCTTTCATTATGGCATTTCTGCTCACGCTGCGCCAAACATCTTTTAGACCTTGGCCTTACGTGGACTGGCAATGTATCTGTCTCCTCTACCAAACTTTTCCTTTTTTTCGATTTACTCTTATACGGTTCATAGAGGCTATCATCTGAATCTTCTTCCATATCGCTTGACTCGACGGTATTAGTTTCAGATATGTTGTCTTTGTCATCCACATCAGTATCTCTGTCATTCACCTTATTTTGCCGAAAAGGTGTAACATGGACACTCTCTTCAAAATTAAAGTCATAAGCATCACTGGAGCCACCGAAGAAATCCAGCTGTTCTGTGGATGCCTCTTTACCCTGTCCTTTTTTTGGTCTTTGTCTGGAAGTATTTTTAGACCTTCCCAGTTTTTCCTTCCGATGCTTCTCTTTCCTTACTTGAGAGTCTTCTCTGCTTTTACACTCGCGTTGTTTAAGATCAGAATTATTGTCTAAGTTGAAACATGCAGTTTCAGAATCTACCTGCTTTAACACCACCTCTGAGCCCACCTTGTTCTCATTCAACTGAGAAATACCTGAATTTATGTTTTCTACAGTACACTTCTCTAGACTTTCCTCAAGTCTAATTTCATCCTGTTTAGAAAGCTCTCTTGTTGAATCAGGTGCTTCTGAATGGTCCAAGACACTAATGCAAAGTTCGTTGTGATTCCTCATCTTTGAATATCGACGCCTGGTGGACACACTTTTTGGTAACACATTACCAAATCCATCCGCTCCACCTGAAGAAACATTTTCCAGCTCTGACCCTAAGTTGTCCAGATGAACATCAGATGTTTGCCCTTGTAATTGAAGAGAAAAATCATATTAAAGCTAAATACTAACAAGCTGGAAAGGTTTTGTGCAAATTCTGAACCTGTCAAAAATTAAGGCAGGTTAGAATTTTCTCCACGGATTTGTATGAACCAGTGTATGGCAATCAAGCTCTGTTTCATACAGCTTCCAGACAGAAAGCAGTTAAATACACTACATTAGGATTTTCCTTTGAACTGTTCTGTTTGGAAAGGTTATCTACAGGTCATTTATTTTTCCTGAGGATTTTGCTTTGTTAACAGTTGTTTATTCCATGAATGATAATGCATGAACTAGAGATGAATTTGCTCTGTTGAACTGGTTGGTAGATAATGAAACCAGATTGCAGCTATATAAAAGACAAAACGTTTTCAAATTCCTCCCCCATTTTGCTAGGCATCTTCATTCAAACAGTTTACCAGTTGCCAACATTAATATCTAACTTTTACGTTAATAAGTGGAAAATTAGTTGACAGTTACTTCAAAAGCAGTAATTATGTTTTAAATTTATGCTCATGCATTTTTTTTTTCCTGATTCAGAATACAGCAATGTCTGATACTTTGATTTAGTTACCTTTGTCTGGAACTATTTTGATTAAGGAAATGGCATTGTCCGATTCCTCACAGATCTCTGACACAGTATGAGCCAGCTCATTTCTGTCACCATCAGCCTCCATTCCACTTGGAAGTGCTTGATAATCTCCATTAGCAGACTGTAGAGGTCCTCTAGAGAAAATACCAAAGGTATTATTTACTGAACAGCAATATATTTTATGACAAGAAATGACTTCATTACATTGGATTTCTTCCCTTTTTCCAGTCAATCAATCAGAAAATTAAGCTTACTGTAACAGGATTTTCAAATATAAATAGGTATTAATAAAAATACTTACACTGAACTTACTTGTCCTATGACACTGGAACTATTTTCACGAACAGAAGAAAGCACACTCTGATTCTGTCAACAAAATAAATCTCACTGTGACTGAATAGCTGAAACAAGCTTGCAACATATGCAAATTTTAGACAAAAACCAATTACCCACAGAAGGGCCAAAGAGGCCCTTGACTCTTTCTTTCTGGCTGACTAACACAAAGCGCTATGGGATCTCACATACTGAGCTCCTGCAAGTGAGCACATTCATCACCAGCCTAGTCATACAGACAGTGGCCAGAGGAAGGAACTGTGAGGATGGTACAGGAAACAAGATGCAAAACCACAGAAAATCAGGGTGCCTCTACCATCTCGTAGCAGACCCTCAGTCCCACTAACAATCTACTACACACTCCCACAGTTGGACCCCATGTGATACTGGAAACTGTGGGGACTAGTTGTACCTCCAAACTAAGCCTCAAATCTCAAAAACTATGTACACCTATGCTAGAAGAAATAAGGGGAAAAACTAACAGAAACGCTGCCCCTCAAGAGGAAAAGGTACTTACCACACCTATAGAACACAAATTCTTTGCTGGGCCAAGGAGCTCAACTGAGTCCAGTAAATTCTGAGAAACTTTTGAAATGATCTCATTCAAGGCTGACAGTTGATTCTAATAGATGAAGGAAGGAAAATAACACTGTTACTGTCATACTCTACTATCAACTACCAATGTAATAACTTCTTACCAGTATTATGAAATACTGTCAGATATCTTCAACTGTGATAATTCACAGAAGATAGATTTTAATTAAAGAAGACAGAGTAGCCACAAATATTTAGTTAACAACCGAATCAGGTGAAAATATGAGAAAACTGGTTCTATATATTGAGTCAGTTTTTAATGAAACATTTAAGATCATAAAGATATATCAGTGGATAGGTGCAGATTCTGACGTTCAGCTTCACTAAATCATAAAGTTATTATTAAAAATACCTCAACAAGTCCTTGTGCTTGCTTGAACCTAAGATTTCTTTGCAAGTCAAACATCTGAACCCTCAGATCTTGATATTCTTGCCTTAAATGAAGAATGGTAGCCTGGGCATCCCTCAGTTTAAGCTTTTCTTCTTGCAAAGCCAGAGCTAGAGCTCTGTTGTTTGCTTGGATGCTCTTCATTTGCATGGAGCTGTTGGCTGCAACAGAACAGTGAGTATTTCAATTTGGTTTAAAAAAAAAAAATTTAAGTGAAAACTATTAAGATATTTAAGCATCTTACTTGCTATTTTGCACTTTACAGTGGAGATCTGGCTAATTTTACCCAGCCGTGTCCATTTCTGATTTCTCTTCTCTTTCATTCGTTCTTTTATGTCACCCAGACTGTCTTTGAAGGGCTTTTTCAAACACACAGCCATCTTCTACCTTGAGAAAGATAAAGGGTGAAGAACTCATTAAGCCGGTATTGCACAGCGCTCCCCGAGGCCAAAAGAAAAGGAACAGAAAAACAAAAGTAAAGTTTATGTTATCCTAAAGTTGCATATACGCACATACAAGAGACCCACAAATACAAAGACACACAGCTGTGGTCATTTTCCAAACAAATTTGGCAACATGGCTGCTGTCACTACTGCCGATTACCTGACCCGCAAACCGCACGGTGTGCGCGGCGATGACCAGGCCCAGGCCTCCAGACACCCACACGGCGCGGGCGGTACGACGGGGAGGGTGGGGGGAAGGTGCCCGAGGTGTCGGAAGAGGGTCCCCGACTCCTCTAACGCTGAGGTAAGACCCTGATGACACACACCGACCGACCGACCAGCCGTACCTCCTCAAAGGCGTATACGCCACCGGGCACCTCCCACACAGCCGCGGCTACCCGAGCCCCAGGCGGAGGCGATGCGGCCCCCAAGCCCCGGCCACCGTTGCCCCGCCAGCAGCGGGCGGCGCTCGCCTGGCGTCCCCCGCAGAGCCCGACAACGGCGCAGCCTCGGAGGGGCGGCAGGGCGTCCCTGCGCGCGGCCGGACAGTTAGCAGCACTCCCCAACGTTCAAAAACCGCCGCCGCGCTCTCGCATTGGTGGGACCGGCGTGTGGCGTCACAACGCGGCCGCCGCGCTCATCCGGGCATCGCGCTCAGGCCCCGCC